>ML677379.1:3395117-3486063 GCA_007922305.1 Dermatemys mawii
GTGTGCTTCTTGGTTTTAGTTCGATGCCGGCCATCTCTTAGGGAAGCTCTATCACCCTCTTCACCGCTATTGGTACGTTCTTTGTGTCATGACTGGCATGTTTGCTGCTTCTTCCCTCTTCTTTTGCGCCCTCCTCTCTTTCTTATGCTCCTCATTGACTCTCTTCTTCAGGTGGCTTATCTAGTGTTGTTTTATTTTTTCATTCTTGATTTTGCACTTTTTTATGCCAATTGCTCTCCTGCTTAAGCCAGTCTTAACCCTCCAGTGAGATCCATCAGTTATGTCCCTTTCTCTCTCTCTCGCTTTCTCTCCTTCCCCCTGGTTGCCCCCTATACCATGTGCTACCATTTGTTTTAGTGACCGTAGATAGGATGTAGAGAGATGCTGAGGGGCACCAGCTTGTAGGAAGGGAAGCAAAGAACTGGTGAGTATGTGGAACATGGAGGCTTTGTGAGGGGGAGAGCTTCAGAGGTTTTAATAGTACTTGTATGCATCTGTGCTTTCAGATGCTTGTTTGAATCTTTCCATTAGTTTTTATTTATTAACAGATCTTTCTTTTATAATGAATCTTTATGAAACTAGTTTTACAACTTAAAGATAAACTTGATATCTACATAATTCTAAATTGGTCTACGTAAGTCCTTAAAGCTGTATTGATGAGGTCTTGTATCAATTACTTTCTTTGTTAGTTCTATTTTGTATTTTTTGCTAGCTTGATGTTGGTTTACTGTATATGTTTTTGTGCATGGTTTAGAGGCTAGCTTGGTGTAGGCTGTTCTATATATTTTTTGGAGTAGTAAGAGGCTTGCGTGTCTGGGGTTTAGATACTGTTTGCACTTGTAATCTTCAGAAACAAGGCAAGAATTTTTAATGGAGTTTGGGATTCACAAGCAAAGAGGGCAGATTTGGTACGTGTTAAATGTTCTGTCTTATAAGCTGTGAATCCCAAATCAAATCCATCTCACTTGCTTTTAATTTTTATTAGCTGAACAGCTATTATCTTATTGTTTCTTTGCCCATTAAAATCCTCTGAAAATGGGCTGCAAAACAGGGACCCTAGATTGCCTCTTGGTTCTTCTGACTTTAACTTTTATGTATTACACCTAGGGAGATAAATTCTTTGTCCAATTATACCTGTCTGGCCCCACTGCAGTCAAATGAGTTGCAGGGATGTAACTGGGGCAAAGTCTGACCCACAGCATGTTTCTGAGATTGTTTTCTCAAACATTTGTGCTGGTGAAAAGGCCGCTTTATCTGCTGCTTCTCCAATTTGATGTAATTCGATTAAACTTCCATTTGCTGATCTTCAGTCTTGTGATTCTATGTGCAGTGCATAGTAATGAGATCTACAGTGTTAGCAGTGGGAAGAGATCCTGACTAAGGAACAGCCTACCTGCCCACCGCCATGTGAGTACATGTACCTCCTGGTATATGCATTGGAGGTTCTTCACTCTTAGTGGAAGATGAGGATACCGGGCACCCAAGCCCAGGGCACTATCCTATTTCTCTGTGAATGCTCTGTAGCTTTGACTCATGGTGTTGTGGTCTAATGTGTTGCCTAGGTCCATGATTATCTTTCTTCCCATGTTCTGTGCTCTTCTAACATAGACTTTTCCCCCTTGTCCTGTGATTATCTCCAGTCACTTACCATACCTCCACTGCTGTGACACTCCGTGTGTGTGTATTTGAGAGAGACAGAAATGTAGGAATTCTATTTATAACAGGCCTTTCTTCACGTAAGCAGTCAGTCCTCTGTACATAATAAAAACCGACTAAGCTGTACTCTAAACACAGAGAGTTAAAACCACCATCTCTAAAGTTAAAGTAAACGTTCTTTTTTCTGCCTTGCAAAATAAAGTCAAAGGTTAGCAGCTATTCCACTACTGTTTCTATTTATGATTTTGCGAGCATGCTGTCTATGTGCCATTATTATTGCCCAGTTCCCAATATCAAGGGTTACAGCCCATTTTCAGTCACCTTCCTCTCCCTGCCCCTTACAGGAGACCGAAGTTCATATCTTTCCAAGTGCTTTGGAGTCTGATGAAGGCAGCTCTTCTAGGAGACTTGTTACTGGGGGCTTGCTCTGATCAGACAGTCTATAAGCCCTGCAGCAATCGCCTCTTGGATTTAATGTTTTGCCTTTGCCTCTCCTTCCTGTTTTGAGCCATTTAAATGTGGGGTCCTTCTGTTTTTCTGGACTCCAAAGTAGTTCAACAGGGCTTTCTTCCTTGACATGTAGCCCAAATACAGATCTGTTTTGCTTTCAGGTTTCTTTGTTAAAATTGAAATAAGCGTGTGCAGCTTTCTGACTCTTGTACTGTCCAGAAAACTATAAAAATTTTCATTTGGATGGGGCCATTCATCTTCTGAGACATCAAAGTCAGTTGCTGGGAAACTGACTGTTAATAACAGGATTATAAACTTCAAAAGGTGATTGCATAGGAAAACCTGATTACATGGAAACAACATAATTAATAGTTAGTTGCTTTTGGATCTATTTCTTTAGCTGCTCTGTGCAGGAGACTCTCATTGAAGTCAATGGGAGATTTACTAATGGATTGGCTGCTGAATGAGGCTCTTTGTTTATAAAGAGAAGGGAAACCATAGGATTGCTGAGATGCTATATCCTTGAGTTAGAGCTCCTGAGTTCAGCTTGCTCTGAATACCAAGTAGAGTCAGTAGAACAGTTCCATACCTCCCTACATGGTCTTAAAGTCTGAAATCCAGTCACAACTGTTATGGTTGGGATTAAGGACCATGCAAATATTAAATGGGGAATAACTGGTTAGGCAATAGTACTGCAGAAAAAGATCTGATGGTTATAGTTGGTCACAATTGAATGAGTCAATAGTGTGGTGCTTTTGCTAAAAAGGCTAATGTCATTCTGGGATATATTAATAGGAGTACTGTATAGAAGATGTGGCTGGGAACTATTCTGCTCTGTTCAGCACTGGCGAGGCCTCAACTGGAATACTGTATCCAGTTTTGAGCAACACACTTGGAGAAAGATTTGGGCAAATTGGAGAGTCCAGAGGAGAGTCACAAGAATGATGGAAGGTTTAGAAACCGTAACTTATGTGGAAAGGCTGGAAGAATTGGGTAGGTTTAATTTAGAGAAGAAAAGATTTGGGTGCCAAGGTGGGTGGGTGAAAATTTGGGTGTTGGGTGTGGGGGTGGGAAGGAGGCAGGGGGAAGGACATAAGTCTTCAAATATATAAAAGTTTGTTATCAAGAGAATCGTGTTCAAGTTGTTCTCCACATCCATAGAGGATGGGAGAAGAAATAATCATTTTAATCTATAACAAGGGAAATTTTAGGTTAGACATTAGGAACAGCTTTTTAACTATGAGGATAGTTCAGTACTGGAGTAGGTTTGCAAGCTTGATTGTGGAATCCCAGTTATTGTCTAATGTGCTCTTTAAAACCTCCCAAACATATGTCAGGGATGGTCTAGGTCAGGGGTGGGCAAAATTCAGCCCACGGGCCACATCCAGCCTACGGGACAGTCCTGCCCAGCCCATGAGCTCTCGGCCTGGGAGGCTAGCCCCAACCCCTCTCCTGCTGTCTCCCCTCCCTCATAGCCACTCCACCATGCAGGCAACACTCTGGAGGTTGAACTAGATGTACTCTCAGGGACACTTCCAGCCCTCCTTTACTTAGAAGTGATTTTCATAAACTCATAGAAAAGTCTGGAGTTCTCCAGGAAACATAAGCATCACTTTAATTTTTAAATACATTTCACACTGTCTTCATTTTAAGAAGTGCATCTCACCTTTCAAACACTCAGCCAATCATTCTTTGCAAAATGGGTCTAGATTTTCTTTAAGGAAATCTCTTTTGGCCTTATCTTCTATACTTTTGTCACATATGCATAAATAATTATTTGTTGGACATGAGGAAATTTAGGGCACCAAAGAGAACATTATTTTCAGAGAGCATGGTTTTTCCCCTCTCAAGCTGTCAATTTATAACAGATACATGGTACACTTCTCCTCAATATATTGCATTTAATTTCTCAGAAAAAATATATGTTTAATTTTTAATGAAAATCCTGTGGGTGTGATGTTGTGTATGGCCAAGAAAATAGGCAAATGTAATGAAGCAAAAATATTAATTCTGAGTCTTAAGCTTTTTACTGCATTTGAGAATTAACTTAACATTCATCATATTGTTCTAGCTCTTGCTGTTTTCACCCTGTGTGAAAGCTAATAAATCTCATTCCTCTTCTTGTCTCGGTTTACTTGAATTTTTCAGCAGTGATCTGATAGTGGTTTCTAAATAAAGCTGCTGGAAAAAGAAGAAAAGAACTGATTTGAAATAGCAGTAATATTTTGGCTTATTTTCTAAAATAACTTTATCTTTTTAAGCTTTCCAATAGAAATGTGACACACTAGAGAACAATAGAGATAGTAATCAAAGGCAGTTAAGTGATGCACTAGGCTTTTTTATTTTAAGTTTTTTAGGATTTTATTATGCGTAGGATCTCTTTGTGGTTTCTTTTCTGAATAATCCAGTGTCTACACTGCAATTTAATAAACTCTGATTTCTCTTTTAATGGTGTTTCTTGTTCAGTTTTTCCATCGACTCAAGAATGAAATTTGTCCAAATATAACTGACCTATAAACGTTATTTGAGCCCTCTGAACTGGTGTGACTTCCCTCCCTTTCCCCTCTTCCCCCCCCCACCTTTGAATATGTAAAACACTGTAGAGGAACACTTAAGGAGAATGTAGGAGTCTGACCTTGGAGTCTTTATTTCTCATGTGAGTGGTCCAGTGACTGAAAGTAAGTCAGGGCTATTCTGTGTGTCAGAGCTGTCAGATCAATTCCAGCACTTGTGCTATTTTTTTTATTCTTGCATCCTTATTTAAATTTAGAGTGGTAGGTTAGGTGGGTTTGACTACTGACTAAAGATGACCAAATGGAGATTGCCACAAGACATTATGACCAGAACCTAGGGGATGTTGACACTTTCTTTTTTGTCCCATATAATTCTCATGTTAAAAGTGAATTACTAGCCAAGTTCTACTGTGCAATCAAATCAATGGGATGACTCATGTGAGTAAGGAAGCATTTGGCTCTGCTACATTGTGCTCAGTATAGCACCAAACCCTGCCCCCACTTCACCAGAAAACTAATGAAGTTGAAACCTCGTTAATTAAAATCCTTTGCGCTTTTGCAGCACTATTCATTTTGAGGCTCATAGCACTTCACAAATAGCTGTCTCAGATGTGTGGTGAAGGTCAACTAAGTATTCTCTCAGTTTTGTAGATGTGGACACTGAGGCCATGTCTACACTACAGAATTAAGTTGATCTAACAGACATCTGCTACAAGCCGCCAGAGTAATTGCATCACTTGTGTGTGTCTGCATTTTGCTCCTTGTGTCAGCGCACAAGAGCACTTGTACTGATTGTGCTGTTAGTGCAGAGCTTCGTGGGATGGCTCCTTAAAGCTAGTAACAGTTGACATAAGCAATGCAATGTCCACACTGACAATGCGTCAACCAGACTATATCGACCTTGGCTCTACGCCGCTCGTAGAGGTGAAATTATTAAGTTGGTGCAGTAGGGCAGTTACATGAGCAGGAGAGAAATTTTTAGTGTAGACACTGCTTTCAAATTCTGTAGTGTAAAGCAGACCTGAGGCTGCTAAATAAGCTGCCCAAGGTAAAATAGCAAGGAAGTGATAGAGGGGGAAACAAAATCCAGGAGCTCTGATGATCAGTCAGTCACCTGACCTTACTCCTAGAGCACTCTGTCATAACTCAACACTTGACTTCAGAAATGTGAAAGTCAGATTTTTTTTTTTTATGGTCTCCACTTTTTGTAATGAGTAATTTCTTTCTTTCTTTTTTTTTTAAACCCCACACCTAAAACCCAGACTAGAAATATATGTCCAGGGGGGCTGGCAACAACCTTGTTTGGGCTGTGTTACTAAGATCACTGCATCACTGACCAATGTCAGCTGCTAAAATTTTCTTTGGTAGCTTATTGCCAGTTTGTAAATAAATGGACTTCAAATGGCCACTATGTATGTGACCAGTAGCAGAGTTGTAGGTGTTCATAGGGGCCCTTGTTCCATGTTGTATGTAAAAATGTTGTGTCAAAAATTTGCATAGCTCTAGAGCTGGGATCTCAAACTCAAATGACCAAGGGGGCCACATGAGGACTAATGCATTGGCCCAAGGGCCACATCACTGATGCCCCAACGCCACCGCTTCCATGAGGCCTTGCCCCTGCCCTCCTCTTCCCGCCCCTATGCCTCCTCTGAGTGTGCAGCTCCCTGCTCCTCCCCACTACCTCTTGGAAAGTAATAAGCACTGCTGAACAGCTTTTAGGAGGCGGGAAGTGCCTGGAGGTAGATAGAGGAGCAAGGACATGGCACGCTGCGGGTGAGGGGAGGTTGGTGGCCACCAGAAGTAACGAGAGGGTGGGAGGGACAAGAGAGCTTGGCGGCCTCAGGAAATAAGGATTGCCCAAACAACAGAAGGCTGGTATTTAATAATTTTTTAACTGTAGTGTGGCCTTGTCCTTCCCTCCTCCCCTCATCCACTACCCCACCTGGTGCTTCCCTCTTCACTCGCCCCTCCCGGGCTACCTTGGGAGTTTTCCCCCTATTTGTGTGATGGATTAATGAAGAATGCATGATTTTGAAACACCAATGACTTTATTGCCTCTGAAAGTGGTGATCGAAGGCAGGAGGTTGGTTGGCTTACAGAGAAGTAGAGTCAACCAAGGGCATAGGTTTTCATCAAGGAGAAACAAACAGAACTGTCACACTGTAGCCTGTCCAGTCTTGAAACTGGTTTTCAAAGCTTCTCTGATGTGCAGGGTGCCCAGCTGTGCTCTTCTAATCACCCTGGAGTCTGGATGTGTGTAATTAGCCACCAGACGATTTGCCTCAAGTTCCCACTCCACCATAAACATCTCCCCCTTACTCTTACAGATATTGCGGAACACACAGCAAGCAGCAATAACAATAGGAATATTTGGTTTTGCTGAGATCTAAGCTAAACTGCACCAATGAGCTTTTTAATGTCCAAATGCACATTATACCACCATTCTGCACTTGTTCAGCCTATAGTTGAACTGCTCCTTACTACTTAGCCAGGGAGCCTGTGTATGACTTCATGAGCCATGGCATTAAGGGGTAGGTTGGGTCCCTGTGGTGGGGTGGTTGCCCCACCCCCATGAAAGAGTGGACCAGGGCAAGCCAGTGCAGCCACGCAGGCTGGCAGCTGATCAGGGAGGGCCTGCCAGGAGCCAATCAGGACTGAGCATGAGGCAGCCAGTCAGGGCTAGGCTCAGCCATATATAAAGGCTGCCCAGGAAGGGAGCATGCAGTTGGTCACAGAACTTAATGGGGGAAGGTTTATCTCCTGAGTAGGAGACCAACGGGCAGGGCAGGGCAGGGCAGGCTCGGGGGAGGGAGAGGAGAGCTCCAGCCTGATACTTGCCAGACTGGGGATCCTGAGAACAAGGGCCTAGAGGGTGCAATGGGGTCAGAGGGGAAGTGACCCAGGGAAGACTGAGAGGCAAGGGGAGAGGAGGAGGACAGAGAAGCTGCCGTTAGAGGGTCCCTGGGCCGGGACCTAGAGTAGCGGGCAGGCCTTAGTCTCCCGCTTTTCCCCTTGTGCTGCACCAGGCCATGAAGCAGTGGCCGAGTCAGGCTGCAACCTGCACCCTGATGTAAAAGGGGCTAGACTTGGGGGTTGTGGTGGGCCACTGAGGCCAGTGTAAAGACTGTTCACCCCCTTCCAGAGAGGGAGAGGGGTAGAATGAACTATGGGGCACTGCCAGAGGGCAGTGACCCGATGCAGATGCTGCTGAGCATGGAGCAATGTGGGTCCGGAGGACAGAGTGAGATGAGAGGATGGGACCACCAGCAGAGGGCGCTCCAGAACTGTTAGAGCTAATTCCAAGACCTGCCAGCAGGAGGTACTGTGGTGGTGAGTCCTGACCCCGGCACAGTCCCCAAGGATAACTATAGGCATTTCAACATCCCCAATGGTAATTCAACTGTGTGGGCTGCTCTCATTTTGGTATTCTTGTGCTTCAGGGCAGGGGAAAGCAAGTCGCTGTCACAAAAGTCACAAAGCACTGTTGTTGCCTCCTTGCCTGCTTTTGCAGGTTTTGCACATACTGCAGGATAATGCCTGAGGTATTTACAATGCTCATAACAGCAGCGGTGAGCTGAGTGGTTTCCATGGTTGTCGTGGCATCTGCAGGAGAGCAGGGTTGCAGCGGAAGTGGTGGATGATGACGGTTGGCATCGTGCACATTTCCCGAGGAAGAACATGATTCCTGGGAGCCCATGACAGACAACATGGAGAAATTCGCTAGCGAGGCAAGAGCAGGAGAGCAAAGTGGCAGCAGAAGCGGTGGATGCCACGAGAATAGATATTTATATAGAAGGAGGAGAGGATCTGTGAAGTGGATTCATGGCACTAGGAGAGCAGAGTGCAGTGGAAGCGGTAGGTGGATGGCAACATTTAGCAGTCGTACTGCACTGTCTGTTGATAGCAGTATGGGATCTGCACAGATAAAAGGCGCAAAACACTTGTCTGCCGTTGCTTTCATGGAGGGAGGGGCAACTGATGAGATGTGCCCAGGAAAACCCGTGAGAATGTTTTTGCCCCATCATGCACTGCAAGTTAAACCCAGAATTCCAATGGGCATCGGAGACTGTGGGAACTGTGAGATAACTACCCACAGTGCACCGCCCTGAGAGTCAATGTTAGCCTCGGTACTGTGAATGTACTCCACCGACTTAGTGTGTTTAGTGGGGACACACACAATCGAATGTATACAATCTGTTCAGAAAAATCGACTTCTATAAATTTGACCTAATTTCATAATGTAGACATACCCATAAAACTCCCAATAATTTGAAAGGGAGCTTTGCTTGAGCCTCATATAAAGTTGTACATAAAGAACAATGGAGGAATTGAAGAATATCTTCATTATTTTTAGTAGTAATAGTATTGCTTAATAGAAAATGGCAATATAGAATGCCAGCCAATGGGAATTGCAAGGTTTCTAAAGAATTACCCTATTTATTTTCCACTAAGTAAATCTGACGTCTGGCATACTGCATAACTAAAGAGGATGGAAATGAATACTTTATGAATGCAATAAAAAAGCATTTTAGTAGAAGCCATGAATTTAAAGACTGGTTTTGCATAAATAAGAGAATGTTAGGAGTACTTTCCGAACGAATAACAAGTTAATTAAAATGCTTTAGTACTGGGGGAAAGTGCAGGTTAGAGGGGCTTGCTTATCACCTTTTTGGAGCTGAGCTGAGCTGTTCTTCAGTCTTCTCCATACCTGGCTGACATTTCTGGGCTGGAATTAGGCAGCACCAGCACTACCACCTGCTGCACTTACACTGGTCATTGTAGGGTAAAAATAAAAAGCCTGTCTTCCTTCAGTTATAGATGCCATGTAACTAGGGCTAGATAAGCTGTTTGTGTTAAAATAAGCACTGTTCCAATACTTTGCCCTTCACTTTAACCAGACAAAAATATTTTTTGTTTATTAAAACGGCAAATATTTGTTTTATTTGTTTGTGTTTTTGTTTATTTGTTTATTTATTAAAACTGCAAAACAAATATTTTTGGTTTATTAAAACTGTTTGGTTAAGAGTCCACATTTTAGCTGGTTATCATTACTACTTCCCTATATTACATTTTCAAGGGTTGCAGGAAGGGTTGCCTATCCACCCACCCTCATCCAATAAGGTATTCTCTCCAAGGTGTGATCTGGTGGCTTGCTCCCCTGCCTTTTCGTCCGTCCATTCTGGCTTAGTGGCTCAGTTTCCCCCTCTGATAGGGCAGGTGATACAGTGGAGTTAAAAGCTGTAGGAATCCTGGGGCTTCTCAGTAGCTTACGTACCAGAATATATTGCAGGATCATGAAATCCAAGATGGCATGAGAATTTCCTCCCTTGCTGCTGCCTTGTCTGATGATAGAGATTGTTTGCAAGAACCCTGTTCTATAATTAATATTGTGTATGGTCTTGTTAAGACTTACCCAGTTCAACAACTGATTGAATGAACTGCTATAGAATGAATTGCTAACTGGCAAGGAAAACAGACAGACCTCCAGTGTTAACATTAGTGTTTCTTAAATGGCTCCTTAGATTTGCAAACAATGTGAACAGGAAATTTGTGATGTTGGCGAACACTGAACTGGCAGCAGCAGACACTGATGCCAGCGTGTTCCTCTAACTCAGATCTGGCGGGTAAGCTAGAAAACCTGTCAGAAAATGTATAACTAAGAATATGGGAGTTACTGGAATTATTTTTCTCATTTGGTTGTTTGTTTTGTTTCTTAGTTTGTATGTCCTTGGTTTTTTCATAGATCTCTCCTTATTAACAAACTTCATCAATACAAGGCAGAGGATTATTTATCGCAATACTTTATGCAGCCACCTGTCATTCATAAATATAAAGCTCTTCAGGTCACAGTAGAAGCATCCTGATACCTCTTATGTACTGTTTAAAAACAGTGTGATTTAGAGGGGAAATTAGCCAGGCTGCCTATTCCCTTTAAGATTCCCTTTTATCTTCCTGTACAACAAAATGGTAACTAAGCATAAGCTAGGATTAAACAAAAGATTTATTTGTATAAAAATAGTTCTAAAATCCAGAAAAGAAGGTTCTTAAAAACAAAGAACAACTTACATAAGGAAAACTTTGCAATAGAAATATTTCCTTGATGCTATCAATAGGAAATTAAACTGTCTCCCACCATGTAAAACACCATTAAGCATGTCTTCAGGTTACTTAGTTCATCCAGTTCTTACCATTTTCACAGATCTCTTATCCTGGTCTCTCTGTGCTTTGCCAGTTTATTCTGTATGGTAGATAGAGCTCCACTCTTCCATCGAGGAAGCAATCTCTCTAGGAGTTCAAAATCTCTCTCTCAATCCTCTCCTGGGCCCTCTTGTACTACAGGCCAATAGAAATTCTCTCAGCTGTGCCATCTCTTCACCTGACTGGTAATGCTTTCTGCTTTAAATCTCACCAAGACATGCTGAAACCTGCAGTATGCTTTTATCATTGCAGCCTTCCAATGTCTACTAGAATGTCCCTGAGTTGCAGGTTAACTTTATCTGTTCATGTTTAGAAATTCCTGGCAGTGGGACGGGAAGATGGCATTTCAACAGAATGCACATACAAGGCTAAAAGTACAGATTTGTACTAATAGCATAATCATTATGTAGTCAGATTAAACTGATTTCCTGATGTGCCTCTACATTGCAAACATTAAAACCACTATGACTTCTGTTCTAGTTGACATTTTTAAATGGATAGATAAATAATTTTACTGTTAGTTCGGCACCAGCTGGCATCCGTTATACTTAAAGAGCCTGCAGAACTTTCAGAGAGATGTTTTTCTTCCTTTCTTATCTGTATTTGATGTTAATACAATTAAAATCTGAAAAAGATGGCAGTGCCCAACTGTCAGTCTGGGCGGATTTGCACAGTACAGGTCATTTCAAAAAACAAAAGAATAAAAAAAAATGTTGGTGTATCACTACAGATACATTTAGCTGTCTGTTATCAGGAGGAATTTAATGCCCATGGGCAGTGTCAGGTTGACAACCCTGAATACTGAAATCTTCTTTGTGCCCACCAAACAGGTACAGCATGTGCAAATTCCTTCATCTCTTGAGTGTCTCCTCCAGCTGCTCCAATTCCTAGCTCTGTTTTGGTTTTGCACTTTTTTGTTTGTTTTTAATTATTAACTCTAACAAAAGTGCCTATCCAACAGCTTCAGGCAGCTTAACACTACTTAAGCATCTAGGAATTCCCGGTGTAAAGATGCTATGCAGTCTTGAACCATCCCCAACACAATCCCACTCCATTAAATCAAAATAGCAAATTGATACCCCATTCCACCTCCAGCCTTACCCCCTCTGCCCCATCTAAATGCTAAAGGCAATACATAAGGAGTCTAATTAGTTCCAGCTGTTGTGATGTAGAACCTTCCCATTGGGAACTGGACTATTGGACTCATTTCACATAGACTACTTAATTGCTATTGGATAGATATATCAATCTAAATCTTGCTTGCCTGACACCAGTAAGACCAAAACCATTTAGCCTATCTTTCAATCACCACTGACCTGGGTTGAATTTGAACTGGTGGCCTAATGCTGAAAATCTCATTATCCCATTACCAATCTCTTGAGCCATCTAGTCTCTAATCTCTTCTTCTTTTTTTTAAAAAAAGATTATTTTTATTCAATTAATTGTACCAGGTATTAATCATGCACTATTGGCAGGTTTTGTTATATTTTCAAGCTTTTTTAGTTGATTTATAAAATTACAACAATCAGAAACTAGCCATAAATAGGCAAGTATCACCATGTTCAGTTCTCAAACTTTAGATAAATCTCAGTGTCAGTATGTCTACCAATCTTTTAAATTATCCATTTAGCAAGCTCTTAGTTTTGTATTGTAGACACCATGATATATTTGCTAGTGTAGCCTTACTATACTTGTACAATTATTTACTAATAATATTCAGTCTTTTCATTTTTATATCAACATTTGTAAAATTTAACTACCATCTAATAGTCTCTATTTATGTAGCTATTCTTTTGGTCACTTGTTATGATTTTTGTTTTAGTATACTATCTCATGCCAAATAAAACTGAATTACCTTTCAATAGGTTACAAGTGAGTTTGAAATATAATTTTTATGTGTGCTTTTATGATAATGAAGATACTTTTGTCATGTTAAACTGTTCCAGTAAGTCATTGTTTCATGTAGGTTGTGCTAGTATATAGTTAGTTTGTGTCACCAGCAAGAATTACTGTGTGTTTCAAGCTTTTGTTCAGTCCAACCCATCTCAATAAGTCAGCGTAACAGTAGACTGTCTTATGCCAACAGCTGGCAGTAATGACTACTGATTTCAGACTAATAAAGGTAAATGACAGAAAAACGCTGGCAAGCTTCTAGTACTGGCAGTTGGAGATGCTTATAAGTAGTCTTAAGACAGTCATCTAAATAAAGTGTCAATGTCTATTACATAGTAACAGGTTATTTGACTTTCCTATACAGATCAACAGATTGAATGTTGTCAGTATAAAAATAGTAATTTAAAAGCTTTTGAGCACAAGAACCTCCCAACATTGCAGTAATGTGTTTTATATGATGTATTGCTGGTTTATATTTGCTAAGGAGGAAAGTTGAGAGTAGTGTCTTGATTTACTATGAACAATAAAATATTCTTGTCACTTCTTCTGGCAAGAGCTGCAGATGGGGAATTGAAGTTAATTGTTCAAAACTAAAGGTTTGTCTTACTGTTAATAATGCAGTGCTAGTAGTTATGCTGGAATAACATTGTCTTGTTGTACACACCTGAATTTATACTTCAGTAATAAAATATTTTTATGCTCACCAATGTATATGAGAACCAATGTTTAGTCTTTGGAAAGTGGAAGTGCGATATATATTGATCTACTAACAAGCAGAATTGATTTAAATCCAGATTAAAATAATTAAACCTGCACTAAAAGTCATCCCTGATGTCTTTTAGTTGATCCTGAGGCCTATTTTCAGCAGTGTGGATGTCTTAAGAAACAATGCACAAGAGCCTGTTCTGGAAGTCATCCTCTCAGAGGTATTGCACAGAGCAACTAAGTGCCTGATCCCCAAAGTCCATTGAAGTCAATGAAAAGACTCCTGTTGACTTCAGTGGGTTTTGGATTAGACCCCATGTGCTTTTGTTTCCCAATGGTATAAGTAGCTGTAGTTCTTAAAGGTATAAGTAAAGTAGGTAAACTTAAACTGTGGTTACTACTTACACATTGCTAAAATGAAGTTACCTCTTTGATACCCACTGGACTGAGAACTTTCTCCCAGAGGGAGAAGAGATACTGACAAATAGGTAGCTAATTCACTTTTATATGCCTTACAAAAAGGCTTAGCACTTCTACATGTAGTGAACCTGTAACTTGCCATTAAACTTTTCCCTTCCATTCATTTTAAAAGTATGGATGAAATTCTAGCTACTTGGAAATCAACAGTAAAACTACTATTGACTTCAATGGGACCAAAATTTCACCTTCTATTTTTAATAGCTTCTTAGGTATCGATAGTCTGTTTATGCTTACATATTTCTAAAATAATTGAAGGGATTGATCCTTGGAGGCACTGAGCTCCTTCCAGTCTTAGTGATGTCAACTGGAGTGGAGGCTGCTCAATATCTTGCAGGACTAGGCTCTGAGGCCCCAGTTCAGCAAAGTTTGTGCTTAACTAAGCAGGTGAGCTGGTCTATTCAAAATCAACAGGACTGTCCTCCTGCTTAGAGTTAAGCATGTGCTTAAGTGTTCTATTGAATCCGGGCCTATATGAATAGTTTAGCATTTTGGGATAGCCAAGTAATGCTAGGATTGTTACTATCATTATCTTTGCCCATGTGGAATTGTTTGCAGGCTGTGCTGTTGCTACATTGTTTCCTCTCCGGAAAGTAATGTTCAGTGTGCACAAAGCACACTGTCACCAACAGATCTGCACTCTCCAGGATTCAAAAATTGTAAAAAGCTTCAAATATCTCTCTTCAGCTTCAACAATTCTCCCTCCAGTTTCTGACTGAAACTTTATAGCTATGGAGAGAAACCAGGAGGGGAGCCAGAGCCAGTGCCAGCTGGAGAAGGCATCTAAATAATCATGAACAAAGCTTTCAGCAGAAGTTCCCATTGATGTACCTTTTGTGTGCCACACAGTCCAACAAAACCTGTGGAATATAGTATTTCCTGTGAAGCCAGAGATGCAATATTGTTTAGTATGGAAACAAAGGGTGAGGGTTGGGGTAATGGATCTTGTTAGGGGGCAAGGAAGAAATGGTAAGGTTTCATTTTGTGCTGACTATCTGGAAGGTGTAATGTTGATAACTTTTGTAATATTTGGTATTTAAGTTTCATGCACCGTCTATTGCAGTCTCGTGATTAAAAAAAAGGAAAAAAGCTGAGATTCTCACATAAAGTTAAATTTCTAGCTCTCGTGGTTGCAAAGCTTGAAAAAGTGACCTGAGCATATCCTAAAGCTTAAAAAAATTGAAGTTAAATAATCTCCCTCCCAAAACAGCCTTAAAAATCTTGACTTTTAAGCTAAATCTTATAATGTTGGTTGCCACGGCTCATGATTAGTGCATGATTGGGGGTGGCAATATTGAAGGTACTGAACTTCACTGTAACTGGAGAAATCTGGAAGAGTTACTGTATAATAACTGTAATTTTGAGGTTCTATGGAAAACTACCTATTTAGAATGTTCAATAGCGGTTACATTTCTGAAAGCTCTTGGAGAAAACTGCTTATCTAACAAGCCAACAGATCTATATTGTGTGTATAGGAAAAAATTAAGGTAAATTGGTGCTTTGTGTAGAAGTAACACTCTTAGAACAGAATTAGGAAGCATAGTGAAGTCACCCCCAAAGTAGCAATGGATGAAAGGTTTACAGTTCCTGATTAGATCACGTATTGAATATTGGCTCTATCATGTGAGCCAGTTGTTTTCAAATATTTGCTAACAAGTGTTTAGGCCCACATGGAACTAGAGCTGCACGCTCCTCATTCTTCCGAGCACAGTGGGAGGGGAACCGTTAGCAACATGCAGTCGTAAGGATCTCTCTTACACATGGCTCCCACCATCCTCAGGTATTGAGGGAGATGGTGGTCCATAAGAAGGGAGTTCCATGCAAAATGGGATATGGATTTTTAATGCATTGATTTCACACACGCACAAACTACTGTAATAATCTCTGTGGCTGCAGTTGCATAGACATGGATGATTATTGTTATTTAAACCCAAAACAAAGTTACCAAGTGTGTCGTATGTATGTTCATAAGATGCAGATTTGAGGCCCAATCACCCTCCTAGGAAATATGTCAGGGGGAGGAAGACAGTGTAAAAGAAAGAAGAGGAAGAGAAATGAAAATGGCCTCATACCCCAAAACCTGTGGGCTGCTGGGTATGGAGGACTTGATGGTGTCAAAGGTTTGTGGCCAAACTCTGGGTCCTCTTTCACCTTGAAACCCCATAGGAATTTACAACTACAGACAAAACTAAAAAGGTCAAAGTGATTTTTAAAAAAACCAAGAAAGTGATGGAGAATATAAGGCTTTAGAAGGATGAGGAGTTGCTGAAATAGGTTGAAATCCAGTCAGACTTGTATAACTATTCCATCAGTGCCACAGTGTGCATACCAATGTGTAATATTCACCGTGTGGAAAGGACAGCGCAATTGTCCTCTTCCAAGCTACTAACCTCCTTGGACACTGCCTGGCCCAGAGCTCCAGCCTCCGATCACAAAATATGAGTGCATTTTGATTTGTATAGTTATCATGAAGAAACCCTAACTACTAGTAGTGGAGGAAAAACGTGAAGTGTCCGAACCAGTAAAGATGCAAAAAAAAAAAAAAAAAAGTGATGTTGGCTGATCCATTTTTCCCATCTGAAAAATGGAAAACATCACTTGTGGAATCCTTATCACATTGTTAGTGTGAAAATTAACTTGTTAAGAATAGAGTGCCAGGAAGGTGCTCAGTATAATCAGTTCTGGGAGAATCTATTGAACTCTTTACTGCAATTTTGCAGCCTAAACAGGTTTTTAAGATTTTCTAATTTTAGACACAACAGAATTATCCTGCAGAGGCTTTGGTTGGTTGGTTGTCTTTTTAAATCAGTAAATCCTCTGGAGTAGCAAGGAAGAGTAACAGTGGCATTTACATTTGAAATATGAACAATTCCATAATGAGATAGCTCTGAGCCTTCATGTGTTAGCTGTGATGCAGGAGAGATTTGTTTGACTTTATCACATACTGTACCTTATTTGTGTTCTACAGAGAAACAAGAAACCCCTAGAGGTCTTGATCTAAAGCCCATTATAATCTATGGCAGTCTCTTCAATGAGTTCAGTGGGTTTTGGATCAAGCCCAGAGTGCCCTTCATTTAAGAATCCTCAAAGTATTTTGCAAACGTGGCCTCACTGAGAGCTACCAGAGTGGCTGCACTGGTAATAATTTCTCAGTGCCTTGTTGTATTGTATCATCAAATACAGTAATATAAACTGGTTTTAGATCACAGGCAAAATGCAGGGCTTGTCTAAACAGAGAAGTTGCACCAGTTAAATGTGTGGTTTTAAAAAAAAGAGTTAATTAAATCTGTTGACATCCCTTTGTGAACATGTTTTATCAGTTGAAAATTGGTTGTATTGGTTTTGCGTTCCTTTGTGGTCTTATCAGTGCAAGCTAATCTGATAAAAGCCAGGTTTATATCCACTTTTAAGAGTGTTAACAAGCAAAGTTTCAGTTTAATTAAAGTAGTTTAAAGTCAAACCTTTTATTTAAACCATTTCAACTTGGTGTGTAGAGGAGGTCACACTGACTCCAGCGATGAAGGACTGTGCTTCAAATCTGGAATGCTGTTGAAGTTGAGGGAGTTCAGCACTTCAGGGTTGGTCAGTTTGCAGCAAGCTGGGGTGTGAATCCTACCCTGCATTAGCCTGCTGTGCGCTAAGGGAACCCTGCTGTTGCCAACCATCACCAGTTCCCTTCTGTGTTTTTATCTATCCCACTTCAAAACAGGAGTAGATCAAAGAGCCCTACGAAATGGTGTCCACCAGCAGGATCAGCCTGGGCACTTAGCCCATGGCAGGCTATTAGGGATAGATTTACATCCCTGCTTGTTGCAATATAACGTTTGTTTAGACAAGCCCTGGGTCCTTACTAAGGTATAGCTTTCACTGACGTCCACACAAATCTGAACATGCACATGAGCACAAGGCAATGTCTTGGGTCATGATCTGGTAAAGCACTTAAGCACATGCTTAACTTTGTCTAATTGTTTAAAGCACAACTTAAATTTACCACCTTTTTTTTTTTTTGCTTTCTGAGTGTATAAATGTATCTTACTTCTGTTTGTTCCATTCTATGCATCCGAAGAAATGGGCTTATGCTGAAATAAACTGGTTAGTCTCTAAGGTGCTACAAGTATTCTTTGTTAACTTAATTACTGATCCTTTGGCCAGCTGATTTAATGAAAGGGATGGGATATCAATTTAAAAAAACAAACTCCTGCTTAAAACTGAGTGACAATCTATCATACTCAACTGTCACAGTGCACTGGATCTTTTTGCCTAAATTACTTGATGGTGGATGAGTAATTGATAATCTGCAAGAACAATTTGAAAGCACATATAATTTTATGAACAAAAATATCTTTTTTTCTTTTTGGGAAAGTAATAAACCTTACTATAAAGACAAATATTGATGAAATCTTCAGAAGTGAAATGCTTTCTTGCTTTTTGATTAATTTCTGTTGTACATTTGTGGATGGGTTGAACAACTTCTAGAAATGACCTTGTGAGAACTGTAGGCGTGGGTATATTTGTAATCTGCTTAGGGTCAAGTGAAGAGCTAATAATGGATCTCTTGTAGCAGAAGATGATGAAATGCCATGGTGCTAATGCCATGCATTATGCTGCCTTTGAATTTTGAACAACTTTTGCACTGTGAAATATCTTAACTGTTGTACTTATTGGAAAAAAATACCAAATCTGCTACCATTTCAGTTTGTATTGGGCTATATTATTTAAATTACCTGTAATTCATCATAGACCTATAGGACCATGTATACATTTTCAAAAATCCAGTATGATCGGCAGTCATCTTTTTATAAATCAGCATTGCCAATATTTACTTGTTAGCAGTGTCTCATACCATAATTCCCCTTATGTTTTGGAACAGAAAATAATTCTGGTAACTGGTGTGGCATTTATTGGCAAATATTAACTTTTTTATGACAAAATTTGTATTTATCATTCCAAAATATAGGTGTTAAATCATGAAAATATTATCATCATCCTCTTATTTATTTGTTGATATGGAGTGACTTTTTTATATCCTCTGTGTAATTTTAGCCTAGCAAAGTTTTGCTTATTAGTGTATAAATCAGGCAATGTTTGATTAATCAAAAGCTTAATCGCACTCTTTAGGGTCAGCATTAATTTTTATCTCTCAGTTCACCCAAGTTGTATTAACACTCGCAAGGATTTCTTTCTGAATTTAGAGACGATAAAATACAGATACATTTTTGAATTTGCTGTTGAAACACCAGACATTACATTTCTGACTCTATACCAAGGACAGTTTAAATGGAAAGGGTTGGGGGCCACAATACTTTAGGATTTTCTTTTTGGATTTGATTCAGTTAACTTTTCTCATGGAGTGGATAATGGTGCAGAAATAATATGTCTTTCTGTTTAAGTACTTACATGGGCCCTGTCGCCATAGTATTTCAAGTATTTAAAAATAGAGATTATAACAGTCTCTCTCTCTCTCTCTCTCTCTCTTTTTTTTTTCTGTCAAAGCCTGTAGGGAAATGAACTTCATTGGTTCATTGGATTCTTGGTTATTTCCTTGTTTGTGTTTCAGTGTGCTTGAGTATGTGAACTGTGTCTGAGGGAAAACTAAGTTGAAGACTTGAGTTCCTGCATTTGTGTCTTTGGTTCATTGATATCTCTTGCAGGAGTGAGTTTCATAGCTTAGGTCCAGCTTGTGTGAAAATTCTGTTACACTCTTGAGTCTCCCCCATTGGTTGACAGTTTCATTATTTTGTTGAAATGCAGCTATTGTGGGAGGAAGAGCCACTGTCTTTCCTAATAAGTTAGTCCCATGGAAGGTTTTGAATATCATAATAGACACCTTGTACCACACTCTGTATTCAGTGGGAGCTAGCACAGTTTGCAGAGCATCAGGTGATGTTTACATCAACCTCTGCAGCTAAGCAAATGAGCTGCTGCCATTTGAGCTCTATGGAGTACAAAAGAATGGGGTACAATCGTCTAGTCAGTCACAAAAGAAAATTGCTAACTTATTTTTTAAAACTACCATAGCTATTTGAGCATCTGATAGCCTTGAGGAGTCAAAGGAAACCCCGCCCCCTGAGGCTGCAGGCTAGTTTGTCTGAGGCAAAGCTGAGAGATGTTACAAAGGAGGCAAGTTCTTCAAAGGACTTTCCTTTTTCTACCAGCATGACTTTAATCTTAGCTGGCAAAAGCTGAACCCTGCTGCCTTTCATCAAGGTACCAGGCACCTGGAGAGCTGGGAGGATGTGCTGTTTGTTTGGTGTATATGTGTAGAGCCTGGTGTTGGGTGTGTTGCAGGCGCTTAAGTCTGTGTTGTCTCACCAGCTTTCCCAACAGCTTCAAGAAAACCTTCAATAATTTGGCAGAGAAGATTGAGCCTTGCATGACTGCACAGCACAAGATGGAAGAAGAGTTGCCCCTAAAGACTGTTTGAGAGGAAAGACCTGAGCTATTTCCTAGAGTTCTTCATTCTTGCAGCCTTTCAGAGGCAGGGCAAGAGTGTGTAATTTTAATCTTTTTCCCAAATATTGCAGAGATCCTGGTAGGATGAGTACAACCCTTCTCCTTGGGCAGAGGGAAGTCATTCACCAGAAGAACATGTGCTAATGTAGTTCCTGTTTCAGGATAAGACACGGTACTGAGATGGATTCAGCATTCTAGCAGTTAATAGGAGTTGGAAGCTGGTTTTATTGGCATTTCAATTAGCTTCCTCAGAAAAAGATTAGACACCTTTTCCACAACTCTATAAGACTTACACATTGTTTCTTGCCTCTTCTCCAGGGAGAAGAACTCTGAGGTCTCCCCTCAACTTGTATTT
Source organism: Dermatemys mawii (assembly GCA_007922305.1). Lineage (NCBI taxonomy): Eukaryota > Metazoa > Chordata > Testudines > Dermatemydidae > Dermatemys > Dermatemys mawii. Next base: position 3,415,818 of record ML677379.1, read on the forward strand.
TTAGCACGGAGATCAGTCTGCTCCTGACAGAGCCACCGAGTTGTCTCCTGTTAATTTTAATTAAATGTTGTTCAGCTTTGTTTTATTTTTCTAAATTCCAGAACATAGGGTTTCATTCAGTGGCCCTTGCAATGGACTGGTTCTCCTGGGTTTGAAACTAATGGAAACTAATCCTGACTCATGAATCAGCATTTTTTTCCCCCTTAGAGTTTGAATTTATATCTTTTACTGGGAGTACAGTATTCCTACTTTCATTATTCCTATTAGCCAACATGCTGGGGGCTAGGGCTCAACAGAATAGTGATGTTCTTTCAGAGTGTTGTTCAACTGCTGACTGACATTGTTGTGCTCACTTGTTCCTAACAGCAGGCAGACAAAGGTGGTTATGCTGTATTGATATACTCCAATGCATTGCTGGATTGCAGCTGGGATCAAGGTGACTTACCTGTGCCTGGCACAGTCTAGACATAGGTAAAGCCTATGCAAAGTGTATCACTTATTCAGCTTGTTATGAAAAAGCTTTGTATACCCACTCAGAAAAAGTATGAATTGTCTTCAGCTGTTTTTCTATTCTCCAGGATTAAAACCTCGTCTGATTCCTTTGTACTGGAATTGGGGCCAATCTGCTCTTGACTGTGGTGCAAATCTGTGGCTATAGCACAAGCCTTCCATGCCATGTATTATCATCTTAAAAGATGTATGTGCTGCCTGTGCAACATATACTGTGTTTCTGGCATCAGTAAGGGGCCATGAACCTTGTCCTCCTCTATTGTCCATTGTCCAGTTAGTTTGATTTGGTACATAAATATCAGTCTGTCACTTTATGTGGCTCCAGTACAATATTCTTTTTTGTTTTAGTTAATGACAGCAAACTTTGTGGAGTAAAGATGGCAACTGTAATATTATGTATGCTGTCAATCTTGGACTGGCATCTATTTCCTAGAGAAAGCAAGGTACCACTTTGTAAATGGGCACCATGCCATGCTAACACAGGAGTAGGCATGCAAGCAGCCTAGCAGTCATATTTGTTGTTAAGGATATTTGTGTGATTAGAGATGGAATTTCTGCAACAGCAGTCTGGCTAAAATGTCTGTGCTTAGGTTATTAGGGGATATATCATTGCTACTGCAGCTCAGAGCTGGATTAACTTCAAACGTCTAAAAATAGCTTGCACAGCCATGAAAAGCAAGAACATTTTTTTCTCTAGTGAATCAAGTGTTCTGAAGGGGGGATATAAAAATTAAATCTTTGCTGCCTCTCTTTCTCTGTGGAAATCTTACACAGAACAGCTTAAACAATAGGACACACTATTGTATAGGTTGAAAAGGCAAAGAACTTTCCACCAATCTTACAAAACAATACATAATACATGATGATTTTAAATGGATTATGCTAAATTTAAAATGAATTTATTAAAGAAATACTCTCCATGTATTCCTGAATTTGTTTCTTTCGATGGTTGATGTTTTCACCTTTCAAATACTGGAATCCATGAACAGTTGTCCTGTTCCCCTAGTTTGTCACTGAGCCAAGCTATTCTTAGTTAGCTCTTTCATTATTTCTTAATTCAGGCTTCTGGGACATTTATCATTTATAACAACACTTGCGCAGATCATTTTGTATTGCTCTTTCAACTCCTTCCAGTTGATTGCTATCCTTCTGGTAATGTTTTACCAGAATTTAACAGATTATTTAATGTGTGAGCTCAGTAGAACTGTAGAAAGAGGACTATTGCGTCTTTTATACCTGTATCACACTGGAAACACACACACTTACTTTTTCACCATCACCCCGAGTGTCTCTTTTAGCATTCTTGCTTCCCAGTTCCCAATCCCCCTCCAATGATCTGTTTCATATTATTTTCACCAGATACATTAACTTGCATTTTTACAGGTTTTGTTTTGTTGTCTTCAGACCAATACTTCCAATATTTCTCATCCTTTTTGTGATTCCCAATCCAAAAGAAGCATTTGCCATTCCTTCTTTCAATATGATATCTATCATTTATTGTTGTTAATAAAAACAATTTAATGAGTAACTTTAACAGGCTACATTATAAAGAGGAATGGGCAAACTCATCTGAACAAATTATGAATTAACTCAACTAATGGAAGTTTGAAAGTTCAGCTGAAACTTGGACAACATTAAGTTCACACTTGCCATCGGAGGGTAAGACTGAGGAGTTAGTGGAAGATGGAGAGGGATGGAATAGGAAAACCTCTAACGGAGTAGGAAAATATAAGTGCTGTCTACAAGCTGTGCAGTTGTGTTGGCCTAGGAGAGTTGGATTCTGTCTCGGATGCATTGCATAGGCTTGAAGGATCAAATCCTTAGGCCTCAGTCATGCAAAGACTTAAGCACATCCTTAACTTCACTCACTGTGAGCAATCACATAGAAGTCAATGGAAGCATTCAATATTGTGCAAGTCTTTGCAGGATAGAGACTTAAGACTGTAAGCACCTCTTGTCTGTAAAGAACTAGTCACTCCTGTAACACCATTAATAATAAATGAGGTGAAGTCACTTGAAGTTGCACATGTTCATCTATGGGTAGAATTTGGCTGAGTGTTTATCTATTTAAATTGGATTTTGTCACTTTAATCCTTTTTTCTATTATCCCGACTTGTAGATATGCAGTACACAACAGCTCAGACAGAGTAGTTACTAGCAATGGCATTTAAATGCACTTTGACTCCATACTCAGATTCAACAAACACATACACCTCACTGTTGTCAAGGTGGAGACTCTGGCTCTTGCTGTACTGCTTCAGAACCTATTCCTCTGGAGCAGAGTAATTCTTTCAGTGGCTGATAATGAGAGAATAGGGATAATGTAATAAAAAGGAATTACTTATCCTAAACATATATTTTCAGTTAATAAGTTTTGGAATTGCTACTGGCTGTTGCAGCAGACCCTATCAAACATTCAGCTGTCTGCTGGGAAGAGTAGTCAGCTCAGGTCACTGGTAACTTCAACGATTTTCAGAATCATGTATCCAAAGGATTTCAGAGTGTAAATTAAAATGTTTGGTAGACTTTTATGACCAGAGTGAGTTTCAAAAGTAAAATTTAACTTCAGGTAGGGAAGTTCAGAAACCATGTTATGATGATAGTTGCTGATTGAAATCAAGACAAAAGTTGTGGAAAATTGAACTGTGGTTCTTGAAGAATTTTACTGCAGAACTCTTCCAGTTTTATTTAAGGCTGCAGCTGTAAATTATCCCCTCATCTTTGACTGTATTTAGAAACTGATTTAATCTAAATGGATTATTTTATGAGATGTGTGCCCAAAACTTTAATTTGTGTCATGCAAAAAGGACAAAAAACAATAACAGAGTTTTTCCATCAGGAGTGTATCAGGATTGCATGCAAATCTCTCTCCCCACTTGGTTTAAATTGAAATAACAAAGTTGCCAACAAAACTGTGTTCAGTGCATCTGGTGCAAAGGAACAATGTGTTTCAGAGGCCTCCCTTTAAACATGAGGACAAAGCCAGAAGACAAAGCACTGATTAATAGTAAGGAAAAATGAAAGTAAAGAGAAATGATTGAGGTAGGAAATATGAAAGGGAAAATTGTCTCTTTCCACCTATGTCCATTTACAGATATATCAAGCCAATCAAATTATTAGGGAATAAATCTGACATGTAAATCACATTCTGTTGCATAATTATAAAAATCTTTTAGCATTATTTGTGCTTCATACCTTTGCTTCCTATTCTCCCCCTGTCTCCTTGAACTTTTGCTGTTCCTTATTTTGGCCTGGAAGTGACAAAGCTACAAAAGAGGCTGCTGCCTTGCTACTTCCAACCTTTCTGAAATCAGAAAGTCTTATGAGGATTCCAGCCAGATAAGATTCAAGGAAGTGACACCTATGCATCCCAATCTACTCAGCCTAATGAGGTTCATCCAGACCTATTTTAAAAGGCAGAATGAAAGTTGATTGATTTTTTAAAAATAAATAAATACAGTTTTTAAATGGACAGTTCCATTTTTTGGGACTTTTTCTTATATTGGCAGCTATCACTTCCTACCCCATCCTGTTTTTTCATGGTTGCTTTCTGGTAACCTAATGCTAGGACCTCTGAAATCTCTACTGAATGTTGGATCTGTCTGGACAAGAGTTCTTAAAGTCCCTTTCAGCATAACTTCCATTTTTGTTTTCTGTGTTTTGTAGTCTTCTGTACATTTTCAATGCTTGAATTGTTTTCAGTGTTTAGAGAATGGATTCAGATTGCCCTTTTTAGTGGTGTTTTTTATATTCAAACAAAATGTTTGATTTTTTTTAAATAAAATCCTTATCAAATTACTGTTCAAAGCTGGAAGGAAACTCATTTGCAAGCTGCTGCTATATTCCATATGGTACTTGCTAATAAACAGCAACAGTGAAGAATTGCTCTGTTTGTAGCAACAAGCTTGATTTTATAATATACTTCACAGTTTATTGGCAGCTTTTTCACAGTCTGAATAAAAGCAGTACAGCTTTTGCAGAGCAAATATTCCTTTTCTAACCTAAACTATCCTTGTCCCTCACCCATGCATGCCCTTTCCCACTCTTCTCACTACCAGGAGGAGATACCCAGGAAGGACAAAATCAGCCCATGATAGCACAGTCAAATGGTAGCAGTAGCTGGTATAAACAATGAGTTGAGTTTTAAAAATCAAAGGATTGTTTGGTAAATGGCAGAATCAGTATGCTGGTTTCCATTCCATTTCCAAATGGAAAAAGTGGGAGGAACAGAATGTGAAAAACTTTTCATTGAACTTGAAATGAATTTGTTTTGTGTTGGTTAATTTTTGTTTTTAACCTTATTTAAATACAATTGAAGTAAAATTAAAAGGTCTTTTTGAATAGAAAAATCAAACTCTTTTGAAAATGTCAAAATGAAATATTTCAACTTTTTGTGGAACGTTTTTGTCATTTGGCAAATTTGTAAAATGTTGAACCAAATATGCCTTTCTGAGCCCACCCCAAAAAAATTCAATCAGAAAAATTTCACCTAGTGCTGTGTGTAGTACGGTAGCTATATTGACTGAGGAGTTGGTCTTCAACTTCAGTTGATGGGATGTACATGTTAGCTACACACATCTTTAGAAATTGCATAGCTATTAGGTCACTTCTGACTGTGGAAGATAAATTCAATATCCAAATTTTAGCTGTGTAGAAATTTTGGTTAGTCTACTATATTTGGCTTTTTCTTCATTATACTAGCTATCTATTATGTGGAGCAAGGCGAAGGAAGAAATTATTTGATGTCTTAACTTATCGTTAAGGTTTATTAAATTTCAAGGAAAGAGAATTATAAATATTGGGCCCTGTTAGCTCAAATTTTGGTGTCCAGAGTTGTGCTTTCTGTACATGCATATGAGAACACAGCAGTGCAAGGAACTTCCTGGGGCATTGAGGCCAGTCCTCTGCTCTGAGGTAACCATGTCATATAATCCCTTTCATAAATTTATCAAGCTAAAATTTTCAGAGCCTTTCATCCAATGACCTCAAAGTGCTTTTTTGGTTTACCCTCATAACTGTCCCTCCCATGAGGTAAGCAGCATTATTTCCATTTTGAAGATGAGCAAATAGGAGTGAGGAGAAATGCAATGAATTGTCCAAGGTCATACAGTGTCACAGGCAGAGTCAGAAATAAATTGAGGAATCCCAACTCCCAGTCCTCTGTTCTTACCCTAGGCCCCCATCTCCCTTTGACATCCTTGATTAAATTTAAAAGGAATTGCCCAAGTTCTTAATGGCCATAAATTATTGCCGCTATTACTGCCAAACTTTCATATGTGTTCAATCTGCACTAGTCCTACTAGGAAGGCAGATAAATGATGCCCAAGGGAGCTGATGTCAATGTTCAGTCTGTAAAGAAGCCATCAGGTCAGCACAGCACATAATGCAGTAAGAATCCATTGTATTTGTTTGGCTTAGGTATGATCGGTATGACAGAGCTTTGGGGTGGGTTTTGTTTCTTAGTATAACTCTTTTTTTAAAATTAAAGCTGAATGCGCTATATAATTAGCCAAAGTAGAGGAAATGTTTCTTGCTGTCTAATTGGTAGAAAAGTCTGATATGAAATGAATATTTATTTTACAGTTAAATATGCTACAGAAGATTCTCTTGTTCCTCATTAGAAAGCTAGAAAACTACTAAGAATACATTGTCTCCCCATATCATCGGTTTTAAGAAGCTTTGGGAAATTAAAAGTTCAGGAAGTCCAATAAACATTGGCTTTTGATTTCTTGTAAGATGCATTTTTTCCCCAAACTCATTTGATGAAAACCTTGTAAAGCTAATTTGCTGCATACTAAATAGAAAACCCCAGCAACTGTGCTCTCCTGTGTAATTAAATTAACACAAGATAAGGATTTCTTCAGTTACTGAGCTTGTATTTGGTGCAGGCCTGCCTGTACAAAAAGAGACTGTGAGAGAGGGATGAGGAAATGTCCAGGCAGCAGGCTGAGCAGCCAGTAACCTTAATCTCTGATACTGATATGAATTTTGCAAACTGTAATAAAAATGATTTTCTCCGCTTAACACTGCCCTTGGGTAGCTTTAGTATACATAGAAATGTAGGGCTGTAAGAGAAGTCCTCAAGTCCAGTCCCCTGCACTGAGGCAGGACCAAGCAAACCTAGACCAACCAATTCTTAAATACCCCCAGGCATTAGGGTTTCACAATCTCCCTTGGAAGCCTATTCCCGATCCTAACTACCCTTATAGTTAAAAGATTTTTCTCTAATATCTAACCTAAATCTCCCTTGCTGCAGATAAAGCCTATTTCTTCTTCTCCTGCCTTGAGTGACTATGGAGAACAATTGATCAACATTCTCTTTATAGCAGCCCTTAACATATTTGAAAATAATCAGGTTTTTCCCCCGCCTCCAGTCATCTTTTCTCAAGACTAACATGCCCCGTTTTTAAAATATTTCTACACTAGTCAGGTTTTCAAAACTTTTTATTATTTTTGTTGCACTTCTTTGGATTCTTTCCAGTCTTTCCATGTCTGTCTTAAATTATGATGCCAAGAACTGGACGCAGTACTCCAGCTGAGGCCTCACTAGTGCTGAGCAGAGCAGGAAAATGACCTCCCTTGTCATATATAAAACACTCCTATTTATACCCCAGAAAGCTATTAGTCTTTTTCACAGCTGTATCACATTGTTGATTCACATTTGATTTGTGATTCACTACAACACCCAGATCATATTCTGCAGTACTACTGCCTAGCCAGTTATTCCCCATTTTGTAATTGTGCATTTGATTTTTTTCCTTCCTAAGTGAAGTACTTTGTACCTGTCTTTATTGAATTTCATTCTGTTGAATTCAGACCTATTCTCAACTTTGTCAAGATCTTTTTGAATTTCTAATCTTGTCCTCCCAAGTGCTCTCAACTCTTCCCAGCTTGTAGTCATCCGCAGATTTTATAAGCATACTCTTCACTCCATTTATCTAAGTCATCAATGAAAACATTGAGTAGTACCAGACCCAGGACTGACCCCTGCAACACCCCACTAGATACGTCCTCCCAGTCTGGCAGCAAACCATTGAATATGGTCTTTCAATCAGCTGTGCATCCGCCTAATAGTAACTCCATATAGATTGCATTTTCCTAGTTGGTTATGAGACTTTCCTGTGGGACTGTGTCAAGTCTTACTAAAATCAATATATATCACATCTACTGTTTCCCTACCATCCACTAGGCTAGTAGCCCTTTTAAAGAAGGAAATTAGGTTGATCCAGCATGATTTGTTCTTGTCAAATCCATGCTGACCATTCCTTATAATCCTATTATCCTCTAGATCCTTACAAATTGATTGTTTAATAATTTGTTCCAATATCTTTCCAGGTATCGAAATTAGCCTGATAAACTATAATTCCCTTTGTCCTCTTTTTAAAGATTGGCACTGTTTGTCCTTCTGCAGTCCTCTGTGACTTCCCTCATCCTGCCTGAGTTCTCCAAGATAATTGCTAACTGTTCTGAGATTGCTTTGGCTAGTTCCTTAAGTTCTCTGTGATGAAATTCATCAGACCCTGCTGACTTGAATACATCCAGTTTATCTAAATATTCTTTAACCTGTTCTTTCCCTGTTTTGTCTTTTGTTCCTTCCTCCTGGTTGTTAATATTAATTGTGTTGATGGTCACCGTTAACCTTTTTAGTGAAGACTAAAGCCAGACAGGCATTAAACACTGAAGCTTTCTTGATGTCATCAATTATTAGCTCTCTTTCCTCGCAATAAAGGACATACTCTTTCCTTCATATTTCTCTTGTTCCTCATGTATTTAAAGACCTTCTTATTATTGCTTTTTATGTCCCTGCAGGTGTAACTCATTTTGTACCATAGCCTTTCTGATTTTGCCTCTACCTGCTTGTGCTATTCTTTTATATTCCTCCTTAGCAATTCATCTATGTTTCTACTTTCTGTAGGATTCCTTATTCTCTGGTAATTAAGGAGCTTCTGATGGACTCATATTGGCCTCTTACTATTCTTTCTATCTGTCCTTCACTTGGGTATAGTTTATTGCTGTGCCTGCAATAGCATCTCCTTGAGAAACTGCTAGATCTCCAGAACTCCTTTTATCCTTAAATTTTCTGCCCATGCCGGGGTGTGTGCAGGGATTTAAATTTGGGGGTGGGAGCACTTTAAACACTGGCCTCCCCACTCATCACCCCAGCGACCTTCTGCTCCCCCTCCCATTGTCCCAGTCTCCAAACATTGGAGGCTGCAGCGAGGAAGGGACAGCTCGGCAGGCTTCCTGGGTCCCTCTCACAGAACTCTGCTGCTAGCCCAGCTTCTCTGCACTGGGCGCCATCTAGTGGGGCTCGGTGGGAGCACTAGCTGTGGTGCCTTTCTGAGGCACGTCTCTTCAACTGTGCTCAGCCAGACTCCCACCCTGGCAGAAAGCGAGGAGGATGGGCTCAGGGGAGGAAATCCCAGATCGGGGGCCAGGGAAGAAGCTGTGGGCAGTAGTGGAGATGATTATTTAGAGGGATTGCCCCCCCACTTGTGCATGCTCCTGCTCCCATGGGACCTTACCTACCAGTTTTCTGAATTTGTTAGTTTGCTTTTTTGAAGTCCATTATCCTTATTTTGCTGCTCTCATTCCCTTCGTTCCTTAGAATCATGACTTCCTATTCAGGGGTGGCAGGTTTGTGGAAATTTTGATGGTGCCCAGAGCCTGCTCCCCCAAAACTCTGCCTCCCACCTGCCTAAGGCTCTGGGAGGGAGTTTGGGTGACCATAAGAATGGCCATACTGGACCAGATCAAAGGTCCATCCAGCCCAGTATCCTGTCTACTGACAGTGGCCAAAGAGAGTGCACTTAATAGGTAATGATCAAGTGATATCTCTCTCACCACCCATCTCCACCCTCTGAGAAACAGAGGCTAGGGACACCATTCCTTACCCATCCTGGCTAATAGCCATTAATGGACTTAACCTCCCTGAATTTATCCAGTTCTCTTTTAAACCCTGTCATATTCCTAGCTTTCACAACCTCCTCAGGCAAGGAGTTCCACAGGTTGACTGCGCTGTGTGAAGAACTTCCTTTTATTTGTTTTAAACCTGCTGCCCATTAATTTCATTTCGTAGCCCCTAGTTCTTATATTATGGGAATAAGTAAATAACTTTTCCTTATTCACTTTCTCCACACCACTCATAATTTTATATACCTCTATCATATTCCCCCTTAGTCTCATCTTTTCCAAACTGTAAAGTCTTAGCCTATTGAATCTCTCCTTATGAGACCTATTCCAAACCCCTAATCATTTTAGTTGCGCTTCTCTGAACCTTTTCTAATGACACGGTTTGGGAGAGGAGTTCTGGGGTGTAGGCCCTGGACTGCTGCAGGGGATTGAGGTGCAGGGTGCAGGCTCTGGGATGGAGTTTGGGTGTAGGCTCTGGGTTGGGGCAAGGGGTGCGGGTGCAGAAGGGAGTTTGAATGGTGGTTCTGGGAAGGATTTTGGGGGCAGGAGGGTGTGTGTGGGAAGGGGATGTGGGTGCAAGCTCTGGGATACAGTTTGGATGCTGAGTGCAGGCTCCAGGCTGAGATGGGATGAGGGTGTAAGAGGGGGTGAGGGGTGCAGGCTTTGGGATGGAGTTTGGGTGCAGGCTCTGGGCCTAGGGCATGCAAGTGATGGGAGGAAGTTTGGGGATGGGAGTAAGTGTGGAGGGAGGGGGTGCAGGCTCTGGGAGGGAGTGGGAGGATGCAGCGCTTCCGTGGGTCTCCTAGGAAGGGTGGGCTGGGGGGCCTCTATGTGCCACTACCCCCAGGCACTGCCCCTTCAGCTTCCTATTGGCTGCAGGGGCGCTTGGGGCAGGACAAAGACCCACCCCGCCCAGGGGCCACAGGGAGGGGTTAGCAGCCCCATAGAGTGAGCAGGCAGGAAGCCGCTCAGCTCCGCTGCACTGCCGGTGGTGAGTGGGGGCCCTGGGCCATTTCAAATCGCCTGGGAGATATGCCGGGGCGGGGAGCGGGGGGAGGGGATGATGAGCGGCAGGAGCAGAAGGCGGGGCGAAGAATATTCTAAGAATCTATGGAAAATTTTGTGTTTGCCATATTACTTTTCTAACAGATGTTTGGATAGTTAGTCTGCCATTACTACCAGGTCATGTGTTTTGGATATAGCTGTTTGTTTTTTCTAGAAATGCTTCATCCACTGCTTGTTCTGATTTGGTGGTTTGTAGTAGATCCCTACTATGATGTCATACCTATATTTTTATCCCATTTATCTTTATCCAGAGACTTTCAATTGTTCTGCCTCTCACCTCTTTCTGAACCTCAAAGCAAGCATATATATTCTTAACATGTAAAGAAACACATCCTTTCTCTTTATCCTCCTTGATGTTCCTGAACAAGCTGTGCCCTCTGCCAGTATTCCAGTCATGAGACCTATCTATCACTTGTGATGGCAATTGTCATGATTTAGCCTATGGACTAATACTCCCAGTTCTTCCTGTTTACTCCCTACACTCCTTGTGTTTGTGTATAGACATTTAAAATATTGAGCAAATTCTCCCACTGATTTCCCTCTTGTTGCTTCTATGATCCCATTTTAAATTTACATGGGACATTTTTGCTACAGGATTACATCCATTTTTGTCAACACTAAACAATTCCTTCAAATGTGTACAAGCTCATGGCACAGATACATAACTCTGCCCTGTATAGTATGCAAATAAAAGCTTCTGCTTGAGTAATCCTTTGGTTGCTGTCTTTGGATATAGGTTCCCTTTCCTGTTTAACAGAGATGAAGGAAATGTGCCCTTACTTCCCTTCCTCCTTCCTATTTCACTTAGGGATGAGGGAGAGCCAGAAGCACTAAAAAACTCTAGCATTTTCCATTTTTGCACTTTCTTACATTATACATTGATTTATATTTTACAATCAGTTTATCTCCCTTTACAAAATGGTGGCTGTCTTTATTTCCCAGGTTTGTCTTTTAAATGTGCATTTGAAAATTAGGTGACAGAAGCACTATGTTGTATGATTTCTACTTCACCAATGATACTTAGCTGCAGCTAGATAAAATACATAGTTTGCACATAGAGGCATTAATAAAAAACAATGAAACCTGAAGAAAGATGTTGCTCCAGACTGAATTAACTATTGCAGAAGCCTTTGATTTCCAGCTGAGTAGCTGTTAGTTCTATTTTTAGTACCTATCATATTGTCGCTCTGTAAACCAGAGCCACCTTCTATGTAAATGAGTAATATATTTTTTTGAAAGTCTTTCTTGTTCAGAGAGGCCGCCTTTAGGGTGCTTATGTGCTTCATCAGTCTTAAAATCAGGAAACTACAACCATTCCTAGATGAAGAACCTCATTTATAAGTGCTATGACTTTGTTGAATAAAAGAGCTCGCGGTTAGATAAGCTGCAGACATAATATTCAATGCATATATTACTATACCTTGGATGGATAATTTAATGTTATGAACAATTTTAAAGAAAATCAATGAAAAATTATTTCCACTGCCAACCTACTGATCAAAAGGAGGACAACTAAAATTGGAAGGCACAATTTTCTGTAAGTGCTTGTTGTTTAAACGCAAAAGAATGGAAAAGAAAAAAATAGGCCAAAGAGAGAAATCTAATCCTACAATATGCCAAGAAAAAATTAATGCAATATAAAGAACAGAGAAATTCAGACTGCCTTTTGTCTCTCTTTTTCAGCCACACAGCTTGGTCGTGTGGCTACCTCTCTTAAGCAAGTGCCATATGGGTGTTTTCCTTGCTGTGGCAGAGAGAAGCATGGCTCTGATGATTTTCCAGTATATTTTCCCCAGTCTTCAATCTACACCAGAATCCTGGTCATTTCCCACTATCATCTGCGTAGCCACTGGCAGTATGTCCCAAGGGGAAATGCAGCCAATTAGCAGACCTTCATTTTTGTGTGTGTATGTGTGGACTAAGGCTGTTAAGCGATTAAAAAAATTAATCATGATTAATTGCATGGTTAATCGCACTGTTAAACAATAATAGAATACCATTTATTTAAATATTTTTGGATGTTTTCTATATTTTCAAATATATTGATTTCAATTACAACACAAAGTGTACAGTGTTCACTTTATTTTTGTTTACAAGTATTTGCACTGTAAAAAAAAGTATTTTTCAATTCACCTAATACAGGTACTGTAGTGCAATCTCTTTATCATGAAATTTGAATTTAAAAATGTAAAATTATGTACAAAAACCCCTCCATTCAGAAATAAAACAATGTAAAACCTCAGAGCCTACAAGTCCACTCAGTCTTACTTCAGCCAGTTGCTCAGACAAGCAAGGTTGTTTACATTTGCAGGAAATAATGTCCATTTCTTGTTTACAATGTCACCTGAAAGTGAGAACTGCTGTTCTCGTAGCACTGTTGTAGAAGGCGTTGCAAGATATTGTGACAAAGCTCCAAGTTTGTACTTGGGGGTCCTGCGCTTCCTGGCAGATTTAGGGACCTCAGAAACTCATCTAGGCCCCAGAGTGACCTCCCTTTCTCAGTATAATTGGCAAGAGTCACCGCCTAGTGAGTTACCTTCATCACAGGCCAGTATGGAATATGGAAAAAAGGGGGGAGCCTGGGCCCGCCCTCTACTCCAGGCTCCAGCCCAGGGACCCTAATAGTATTAGCTAAGATGGCTGACCTTTTAGGCACAAAACACAATACAATTCCCTGGGCTACTTCCCCACAGCAGTCCCCGCTTCTTCAAACTCCACTTCACCCTTACCTCAGGGCCTCCTTCCTTCTGTATGATATGTTGTCCACCACTCAGTCTCACCAACAGCACAACTTCCTCTCGCAGCTCCTGACACCCACAGCCCACCTAAATGGGAGGTTTTTATCTGGTTTCAGCCAGTCCCTGATTGGCTTCAGGTGTCCCAATCAGGCTAGCTGTTTCTACTCCTTTCTAGAAGGTTCTTAATTGGCCCCAGGTGTCTTGATTGGCCTGGAATAGCCTTTGTTTGGCTATCCAGGGAACAGGGACCTGCACATTCTGAGACTAAAATACCTGCCTTCCAGCACTCTCCTGTATCCTTCAGGTCTGACTCTGTCACAATATTTACATGCAAGATGTGCTAAAGATTCATATGTCTCTTCATGCTTCAACCACCATCCATGCTTATGACGGGTTCTGCTGGGTAATGATACAAAGCAATGAGGACCAACACATGTTAATTTTCATCATCTGAGTCAGATGCCACCAGCAGAAGGTTCATTTTCTTTTTTGGTGGTTCAGGTTCTGTAGTTTCCACATCGGTGTCTTGCTCTTGTAAGACTTCTGAAAGCATGATCCATACGTCATTCCTCTCAGATTCTGGAAGGCACTTCAGATTTTTAAACTTTGGGGCAAGTGCTGTAGCTATCTTTAGAAATCTCACATTGGTACCTTCTTTATGTTTTGTGAAATCTGTAGTGAAAGTGTTCTTAAAATGAACAATATGTGCTGAGTTATCATCAGAGACTGCTATAACATGAAATATATGGCAGAATGCGGGTAAAACAGAGCAGGGAACATACAATTATCTTCCAAGAAGTTCAGTCACTAATTTAATTAACACATTTTTTTTAATGAGTGTCATCAGCATGGAAGCATGTTCTATGGAATGGTGGCCAAAGCATGAAGGGGTATATGAATGTTTAGCATATCTGGCAGGTAAATACCTTGTAATACCGGTTACAAAAGTGCCATGCAAATGCCTGTTTTCACTTTCTGATCACATTGTAAATAAGAAGAGGGCAGTATTATCTCCCTTAAATGTAAACAAACTTGTTTCTCTTAGCTATTGGCTGAACAAGAAGTAGAACTGGATTTGTAGGCTCTGAGGTTTTACAGTATATTGGTTTTGAGTGCAGTTATCTAACAAACAAAAATCTACATTTGTAAGTTGCACTTTCACAACAAAGAGATTTTGTTACAGTACTTGTAAGAGGTGAATTGAAAAATACTGCCCTAGATCATGTGAGAAGTCTGGCACAATTGACACAAGAAGCCAAATCTCCATAGTCACAGTTATGTGCTTTAATGTAGACTGTCCTTCCTCTTTGGCCCCTTAGGGTCATCTGTGGACTCACACGTTCCTTCTCTTTGAACTTCCCCAATTGATTGAGTGACTGCAACTCTAGTGATGAAAGAGTATCACCTTTGGAATTTAGTGGCTGACAGAAATAAACCTTCTGTTGATTCTGTGTATCCCTTACTGTGTGCAAACTATGCTTGTGGAATAGGCTTTCTGATTTTGCAGAGTGGTGTTCTTTCATCTTCATTTTCTTTGCTGTTCTATAAGCAAATTTAGATTTTGTTGGTTTTGTTCACTAAATGAATGACTTGGTCATGTTTTAATTTGTAAGGGTATAAAGATATTTCAGCCATTTTAAGATATTTTGAAGGGCTCTCAAAATAGTGGAGGTTCATAGAACTTTTCCTCCTCTTTTGTATTTATTTGTAAGTCCTTTCACAGTTCAGTGTATTCAAATTAAAGATGTCTCATAAGCAGGACTGAAACATTAAGTATTCATGTTGTTCTCTCACCGGGGAAATAGTAATATATAGTATTAACAGTATACTGTAAATTCCAGTGTCTCTTTGAAGCCTAGATAATATCCCACTCAAAGCTTCTCAAAGAATGTGGATGAAGAGAAATCACTAAAAACATTTAGCATTTCCAATAATCATTGTTTTTAAAGTTAGAAATGTGTTGATGTTTTGCTCTACTGACTGTCAGGGAGGGCTGGGGGAAAGGTGAAAGCTGCTGTTTGAATTTTTTTTTTTCCGGTAACTTTTGTTAAGGTGCATACAGCTCTTGGTAAGTAGAAATCCAAAGAAATAACAATTAAAAATACATGAAGTAGTATTTGGTCTAAACATGTAATCAGTGTAGCAAACTGCAGCAGGAGTAGAGAGAATTTTATACTCCTGTTTTTCTTTGAATAGCTAGGGAAGAGGGGGGTGTATTTTGTAAAGTCACCTAGACAGATGCCATGCCATCTTTAATTTAGTCAGTACTGGTTTTAGACCAGGTTAGCAAATGGACCCCAATTATCTCCCGTAGTCTACATGTACCTTTTTGAAGAATAATTCAAAATCAGGTGGCTGATTTGCCTATTTGCCATGACACCGGAAGACTAGTTGTCAAAAGGAAGAAAGCTCTTCACAAGTGTTGGATTTTGATGACTAATGGTATGGTTTTTCTTTAATTAGCAACATTTATTTTTGGACATAATTTTTTTCACATGGAGTCTTACAATAGTGAGATTAAATTATATTTCTAAACATATTAGTTATGTTCAGTCTGTTTCCTTGTTGACACAAGATTGTTCTCAGTAGTACTTTGTCCAAGCTAATTTTAAGTGTTGCATAGGATGACACTTCTGCCACTGGTACCCCACAAGCAAGTTTATTTGGGAACTGATTGGTGTGCAAACAAATGTAGTTTGATGACTATTTAATAAAAATATTTCACACTTCAACACCTACTTCCTTCAAAAGCACTGAAAACACTTTACAAACGTTAATGAAATAAACCTCATAACAACCCTAGGAGGTAAAAGTGTGGATTTTGTTTGGCTGGTTTTTATTATCCCCATTTTAAAAGGCGGTAACTACGCCACCTACAGCTGTACAGCTGTTATGCACAGTGCATCCCATTGGCAGAGGAAGACTTAGGGAGGGCCGCGGCTTCAGCTGTTCCTGGGCATATTCAGTGGCTGCAGAGGAGTTCAGAGACAGGCGAGGCTGGATGTCTGGGGCTGAGGAAGGCATGAAATCAGTGGGGGAGGCGCTGATTTTAGTTGGAGAAGAAACTTTGTGCTGGAGCCTCTGGAGCACGTTCCTCCACCCTAACACCCACACTGTGTTCCCTTGGATACCCTCTGAGCACCTGTCACCCCACCCTGCAATTTCCTGGGCCCCATTGATCCTCATTATCTTCCCACTGGGGCTTTCCTAGGTTTGTCTTCTCCTTCCCTCTCCATACTCCTGTCTCTCCTCATTGTTTTAATTTAATTGCTCGTTTTGCCAGTCTAGGTGCCATGCTAAGTCAAA
Organism: Dermatemys mawii; assembly: GCA_007922305.1. Taxonomy (NCBI): domain Eukaryota; kingdom Metazoa; phylum Chordata; order Testudines; family Dermatemydidae; genus Dermatemys; species Dermatemys mawii. The sequence continues at coordinate 3,432,350 of ML677379.1, forward strand.
GTGAGAGTGGTTCATTTGGACATACCATGTGAAAAATTTCTGGGGGCACCCCTACACCGAAAGAAGATGAAGTGATTTGACCAAGACCATGGAGCAAGCCAGTGACAGATCTGGGGTATAGACTTAGACCTTGTATTTCCCAGTCTGGGGCCTTCTCCTGTGCATCCTCCCACGTGATGTTCTATTACAGCCATTAATTAATGGGATCTATTTGATACTTTTGGAGAGACTTGTTCCCTTAGGGTGGCTTGGCTATGTGTGCTGGAACTAGCAAGCCCAGGCTCTTTTTTAATTAATGTTATTAATCAATATCTACTTAGAGCCAAGGTTGTATCTTAATTACATTTTTTTTGATCTGAGAATTAGATAAAGCATTAAAAGCCTGATGGGATGTAGAATTCTATTCCTGTTATTAAACATTTAGTACCATTTAGTGTGCCTGGTACACTCATGGGCACACTCCTGAACAGATTGCACTCTAAAAATGCCTTAAACTTTCAGACATAGATAGTGGGCATTCTAATTGATGATGAGCAGCCTCATTTAAGTTCCTGCCAAACCAAATGTGTGAGCAATGCTTTACAAAGAGCCAAGTGCTGTGTTGTCATAACTTAGAAATTGGACAGTGCTTGCGCTTTTCGTGGCTAACTTACAATCCCTAGAGCAATTATTCTTGTTAAAAATGGCACTTCTCACTCAGTGTGGCAAACCTACTGGCTTTTGATCCTTTGGAAATGATTCTTTATCCATTTTAGTTTCTAATAAAATAGACTCTACTACAGCATAAGGAATGTATTTATTTGTGGAAATCGCATGTTTGTGTTGATATATAAATTATGTGTGTTTGATTATTCTCATTATTTAGTATACCAAACATGTTAATGCTACATAATATATTTCAACAATGGTTTATGTGTGAAAAGAATATAGTTTTAATACATATTGACACCATTTTAATCTACCCTTGATCCTTTATTTTCCTGTTTGGGAGCACTCCCTCCCTCACTTTTTCAAACAGATGTGACTTCCTCTCTCAGGGGAAATGCTTATGCAGGAAGCTGTATGGGGGTTTGCTAGTGAAGAGACTGCCATTTTCTATGCAAAAAGCTCCCTCTATCCTTGGTAAACAAGTTGAACATGAAGTGTGGCAGCAAGTTCCTGTGTTTTGTTGACTAGTTCTTCCACTTCATAGAGACTCCCACCAAAGCCAAGTTGTTTGGAGTGAAGTGGAATATACACTTTGTTTCTCCTGTTGCTTTCTTCCTCCTTTCCTGGAGAAGAGTCAAGGCAAACACTGATAAGATCCATCATCCAGAAAATCACTTGGTTGGGCTAAGTTGTTACACTAACAGCCATTTTAATTACATAACTTATGGAAGTGTATAACAGCATTCATACTGTTCCATTTCATGTTTACTGACCCCTGGTACTTCCTGTGCATTCATTGGTTGTTGTAACCAGAGGACACAATAAAGCGAGTCGAGGCAGGAGTGTCTGGGCATGGAGGGGAATTCAGGACAGGAACTACACAAAATAGGTAGTTGTGAGAGAAGGTTACTGCTTCTTCAACACAGGAATTACCATGCTGGAAGTTCAGCTCAGTGGCCCATGTAGATTGGTATCCTGTCTCCAACAGGAAACACTACCAGACTGGTGGAGAAACCCATAAGACAATGTTTTTCCTAACCCTACATAGTTAGCAGTTTGCTTACACCTTGCAGCATGAGAGATTCTTTCATAATTTTTTATCCAACTTGGAGTAACTGTTTGATATTTCCTTTGTCCATATGAATGTCTACTCCTGTGTTGAATCTTATTAAACTTTTGTCCTCGATAATATCTGCTAGCAATGAGTTCCACAGGTTAATCATGCAGACTTTCAAATTAAAAATTTCTTTTCTGCTTCAATGAAATGCTTGTTTTTGCATTTGACGAGTGGTAGATAGGAATGGCTAACTTTCCATCTTCATATTGTTCGTTATTTTTGGGGTTTTTTTGTGTCCCCTTTTGATCATCATTTTTACAAACTAAGCAGGACTAATCTGTGTTGTCCTACAGAAGTCTTTCTATGCCTCTTCTACCCACTTTCATTTCTTGTCTCTGAAGACCTTCTACTCCTACTATGTCTTTTTTTGAAATGTGGTGACAGAAGCACAGAAGGGAGAGTGTAGAGCCTTTAAGCCAAAACTAAAAACGAGAGAAGACCCAGAATTTAACAAATTAGAATAAAATCCATGATGCCAGTCTCACTAAGAGTCCACTGCCCTTGACACAGTGAAAAGGAAATTCGATGTAATTCACTTAGTCTCCCTTTGACTTCAATGGTCTTTAGATCAGGCAGTTATTTAGGCTAATTGTAATAATGGTTAGCTTATTTCAGATTCCAATTAATGAAAATTTACCAAGTAAAGGAAGTTGGAAAACTTAAATTTCAGATGTGAAGAACTATATAGAAAACCTGTATCTGCTGCAATAGAGATTGAAGGGAAGGTGAAAGAAATGTTTGCTGTAGACATAGGACAGAGAATATTCCAAATATTTTCCTTCAGTTCCCTCATGATATTTGGATGCTGCCCATCTATAACAGCTGTGCAAATGATAGACAGAAGTGTCTATTACTTTTGTTTGTCCCTCTTTTTCTCTCACACTATATGCAGTGCCAGGAATCCTAATTCTAAAAATTGGCTAAGTTTGAATCCCAGGAATGCTAAAATTATGCTGATTGGTGTGAGGAGAGGACAGTAGTACTGGGCAGAGCACTTGTCCTGTGGCTGCAACACACCATGTTCCTGGTGCTCCATAGATAACAATTTCCCTAATTTTTGATGGACAGATGATCAATGAAACACATAGTCTAGCCATGGCTTCTGAGCTACAGCTGACTTCTGTTAATTCAGATTCCTACAGTATGCTGTACATAGGGCTACCTACCAAATAGATCTTCTGCCTGGAGCTGGTGAAAAATCATTATTTTCTGATTTAATATTATATTCTCTTGTGTTAGCATGGTATTGTATTGGCTAGAGTATTGGTAGACACAACTAAATGACACATCAAACCTGAAGTGTGATCATTTACTTTTTGGTGGGTGGCACACAGAGGATATAAACGCTGGAAATCACATCTCCAGTGACATTTCTCCTCTGAATCCAGTGGTAGGGGCATATCTGGCATTTTGTTTAATCAGATGGTCTAAATTCTGTCTTCACAGATGACTCTCTCAGAAGTCACTGCCCTCATGAAATTAATGTTAATATATTCATTTATTGTCTGTAAGGTACTTGGACTCTCCAGAAAGTCCAGCTTCACTGTTTTAGAAATATTGCCCTGTTTATTCCATTTACTCATTCTTTTCTGGAAAGATTAAAGATTTTTGACATATACAAATAGTGAGATAGTAGATAAATACCATGACTTTCCCAGTCATGCAGCTGCCAGGATTATTCTTTTTGGGTGAGATAAGAGTTTGAGACTAAGTTCAGATTATTCATTATGTAAAGTGATATTTTTAAATGAGAAAATGAACAACAGATTTGTGAATTTATAGCTATTAGAATTTTCCACTATATTTTTAAACTTGGCAAACGATCAAAACCAGTAATAAGATTAACTTTCTGGCACTAGGAAATCTTAGATCTGTGCATCTCAATCTTTTTATGCATATTTCCAAGTAGTAAATGAAATAATGTCAGGAATGCTTCAAAACTGTTTGAAATTCAGAAAACGCTTGCTTGTCTTCCATAAATGGTACCGTCTAACAGTGGGCATTGCAGAACGAAAACCAAAGTGACTTACAAATATATCTGCTAGAGAAGGTGGAAACCTTCCTAATAAAGAGAGTTCTCACAATTGCCTATAAGATAATGACTGATTCATGTAATCAGCAGTTCTGTTTTAGAGAGCATGTGCACATGATGCTAGTCAAAAAAACTGAACGACCTTTACAACATACATAATAGGAATACAACTAAAAATCAGAGTGTGAACAATGTGATAATGAACATAAAGAGAGATTGTTGGTGGCTTTGCCTGGTAAAATATGACTGGGATGCTCAAAGGAGTTAGGCTAGCTCCCATTGTCAATCCTAGGGAAAGTATAGCTGTGAAATAAAAATAAAAATGTAAAATACTTCAGACTATAACTGTTCAGGGCTATTTCATGTGAATCTCAATTTGCTGCCAAGGATGGCTAATGCAATAGAAATGCATTTTATTAATCTTTTGTCTGCTGTGAGGATTTAAAACTGTTTTAAATCTCTGAATGATATAATCATCAAATTGTTCACTCATCTGATCTTTGTAACCACACCCCATCCCCCCTTTCCTTCCTATTGTTACATGATCTCGTCTTTAACCTACATTGTAAATTCTCCAGGGCAGAGATTATCTTCCCATATGCTTGTATAGCACCTAGTTCAATGGGAACCTAATCCTGATTGGGGCCTCTGAGTGCTATTATAATACAAATAATAAACAAATTATTTTGTTATTGTTGAAGTGGAAACCTGAAGTGGTTCTGAATGTTCTCTCGTGCCATATCCATGGAATGCCTAGATTTGCCCTCTTGGCTCATGCTGTGGCATATGTAACCAACTGAGCACTATTACTGTTTTGCTTTTAAAGGGGTTTGCCTAAAGTGAGAGCTGTACATTGTTCTGTGTTTGTACTTATTTCGTGTAGTGTTGCACTAGTTTTAGAGCCTAGCCTGCAGTTTAGGTATAACACTGTTTGTGCTTATTCTACCTGAGAAGATGTTTTTGACCTGAGGCAGGTTACATGCATTTGGTTCTGAAAAAGACTGCACAATGTTCAGTGCTGTGAAGAGAATTTGCCCACTCGGAGCCCAATTCAGACTTCCAGTGCTGTGAGTAGAATGACTCCCATTGATTTCAGTTGGATTTGGATCTGGCCTTATCTTGCCTATCTCTAAAAGTTTCATGTTAGAAGATATAACAGCAGCAAGGCCTAAGCTGTTACTGCAGCACTGTGATTTATTGGTGGGAGGGCAGTGACTAAGGTGTGGGAAGCAGTGTATTATTTATAGTTATTTTTGTTTAATCCAGCATTTACGCAGCATACATGGTATTGACTCCAGGTTTCTGGCTTGTGTGTCGTGATTGATACTCCTCCTCATTAATTCTGCCCTCTCATTCTCTGCTTCCTGAGGAAATCTGCCAGCTGTGGGTATCCCTCTAAATTCGGCACCTGCTTCTCTCTCTCTTTTTTCCCATTCCAACCACTTAAAGATTTAATACAATGTCAAAGATTTAATACAATGTCAGAGTTCTTCATTTCAAATGTAGCCAAACTTGCTAGATGGGGGTGGGATGGGGGAATAATAAACAAAACTGCTAATTGACAGTGTCACAGGCTTCAGAACAAAGCCATCTGTGCAACACTGGCTTCTTGTTTATATTACAGGTCCTTAATAAGTTGTCTTTTTGTGGATACCAGCTCAGACCTATTGGAGAAGGATATAAAAGTTATTCTGTACTGGGCATACAGACCCATTAAAGGCTTATAAAGGGAACCCTCTGGTGTTAAAATCGCCCTGCTCCAGGTTTGTCTAAATCTGTAAGCTGGGGAAGGGAAATGATTTCCGGAGTGAGAACACATCCTGCTGACCTTGATTTTACAACTCTGGTTCAGAATCTATAGGCAAAGTGGCCTGGAAATTCCTTTATTCCTGGTGGTAAATGGCTGACTCCTGATCGTTCCCATCCAGCCTTTCTCTGAGATCTGGGTGAGCAGGGCAGGCTGGGAATGGCAAGTCATCACAGCTTCCATAGTTGTACTTTTAGCTTCTAGTAAAGTCTGCTGGGAAATAGAAGATGTAATTAAACCACAACCTCCTCATAGACCAGATAGAGGCTTTGGTCAGGTCTATACTACCTGCTGGATCTAGTCTAGACATGATAAATTGATCTCTGAGCACTCCTGCATTGACTCCGGAACTCCACTGATGCAGGAAGCACAGGTGGAGTCGATGGGGGAGCAGCAGCAGTCAACTCAGTGCCGTGAAGATGCTGGAGTAAGTCGACTTAAATACATTGACTTCAGCTACACTATTCCCGTAGCTGAAGATGCATATGTTAGGTCGATCCCCCTCCTCCTCCCACAATGTAGACCAGAGCTTAGGGTGAGCTAGCCTGTCTGGGTGGCCTGTTTTTGAAGGAAGTGGGTAGGTTGTCTTATGTTTATATTTTGTAACCCTTTGTTATGTATTATCTCAGAGCAGACACCTTTGAAGAGTGTCTAGAGCAATCCCTCATTGTGGGTAGTTCTTGCTCTATTTTGGGCAAGTTATAAAAACATGGGGGATTTTTTTGTTAGCATGTTCCAGTGTAGACTTTACTACTTTTGTAAGGAGGCCTCTCACACAACATTGTTCAGATGTTTTAGGATTGTATGTCTGTGAGGTGCTGAGTGCCACTTGTGAGCTGCTGAGTTGCTTCAGATCTGATGCCCATTGGCTTTAATGGGAACTGAGGGTGCTGAGCTGCTTCAAGGATTAGGCCTTAAATGCACACTGGGATTACTATCCAGCCTGTCTTTTAGTATTTAACATTGCTGTGCTTGATGGAGCAGAATTGCCTGTGTGAGCCTTGCAGAGTCTCCTTTGCTCTGCAGACGTATTCTTGGGGGTAATTCTCCCCTCTCTCAGATCACGGCAAATTAATTATTCCATACTTGCTCCTTCTTACCACTTGTGCTTTTTGGGGGTTCTCAGTCAGGCAGTGAAGGGCATAAAGTGGCTTTTGCTCTAACTTTCAGTGTTTGAAGATATGCCCCTACCGCACTGCTGCCTTCCTCTCTTACCAGTTAATTTTAAACCTTTATGCTACGTCACCCCTTTTCTTTGCTCTGTTGGCTGCTCTCTGGAATACAGTTGCAGGCGAAAGGAGAGCCCAGGACCTTCAAGCTCTAGCCTCTTTCCCCTTTCAAGACTTCAGATAACCCTTCTGACTTTTTAAAAATGGCCTGGAAAATGGGTCTGGAGCCACTCAGTTGCCCTCACCCATCTCTGAGCAGAAAAATTACTCATGAATAAAGGCGGGATCACTTCTGAAGAATCAGAAGTGTTGTTAATGCAGGATGACTATATTGGACTGAGGAGGGGGGGTGGGGCTGCTCCTTTGTCTCCTCTTGAGCAGTTTTCACTAATATGGATACGGGTGTATCATCCTTGCCAGAGGTGACTCTCCACAGGTTCTGTAAAAATATTTTTGAAGAATTTGTTTTGTATCCACTTGCACCAAGTGTCAGGTACTTAAAAAAAACATCCCAACAGCTGAAGTACCTAAATGGCCTTCTAAAGCTGCCCAGGAGGTCCTCCTTTCACATTGTATGAGCTGAATCGTGTGGATACTTACAGGGAACAAAGGATATGCCTTTCCAATTGGAGCATGTAATGGAAGTTTATTTTGCAAATAGTATTGGGTCTGTCCTTGGTTATACTTAGAGGAGGCAATATGAGTGGTCTCCACAGTGTCTCATCTTCTGTGCAAGCACACCATGCCTCTGGTACATGATGAGAAGGGAGATTTTTTTATGGGAGGCCCTTATTGGATAATATTGGCAGCACACCAATGGCTTGGCTCATATGCATATGAGCTTTCTGCCTCTTGAATGGCTCTCAGCCATAATGCAGATGTGTAATGGTGCTGATGGAGGAAGAGTTGCTTTGGTTTTTTTTCATTTTTTTAGGGCTTTCATAACAAGGTGACCTTCTTTGAGGCTTACCTGAACTGTCAGCCATAGTGATCATTCACCATTTGCTACATTCCTGTGTGGCCTCAAGGGCTTGACAGGCCAAGAGTCTAACATCAGAACAGACTTGATGGACCTGTGTAATAGGGGGTCTGCCTCTGGACCACCTTCACCCTTTGGTTGGTGGAATATTATCCTAGATGTTACAAGCCACCTGGAGAACACCATTCACCAGAACATCTTGTGGCATTCTCATCCCATGTCTGAAAAGCATAAGATGCCATCTCCAGCAATGGCCCTAGTAGTCTGTAGACTGGAGCGACCATGACCTTCTGCATTACTGATGAAATCATTCCACTTTATGCCCAATACACAACATTGGCATTTTGTGTGGAAAGCCTCCAGCTTTGCCCACACTGAGCAGCACAGTGTCCATGTTCTGCAACCATACAGCAGTACGGAGAGGTTACAGCTCGAATAGATCCTGAAATTGGTGGCTGTGCCAAGATGATGATGATTCCATATTCATTGTAAATGACCCATTGCAGATTCTGCAGTACCAATATGGTGGAGAACCTCCATGTGAAAGTTGGAGAAAGCAGCTGGAGGCTGCTTTGACAGTTTCATTATTGAAAGAGATTGCGGTGGACCTGATCCTAGATTTTTCAGCTTTGTCTTTCATCACAAGACATAAAGGCCAACCTTAGCTGACTCCTCCTCAATTTATCAGAGTGCCTCGTGAAACCTGTTGAGGCTCTGAACGTCATCCACATAGGGTCAAGGTTGGAGAGCGAGAGATCACCGATCTTAATGGCCACGGTTCTGATAGAATGCTGCATTAGGAAATCCATTGCCCAACAAAAAAGCGCAGGGGCCAACACATGCCCTGCCTGACATCAGATACTAATTTTAAAAGGTGCTGACATCTGATTTTTCAAGGCGTCTGTGAGCAGTGGTTTCGTTGTGTGGCTCTCTAATCAAGCTCTGCAGAGTGGTTGGGACACTTATGCCTTTAAGGGCTTCCATAGCGCAACTTGATAAACTGAATCAAGCAGTCTGATGATCGATATATGCTGCATAGAGGGGCTTCTTGAATTTACAATGTGTCTCTGACAACAAGCAGAGGGCCAAAAATGTTGTCTAATGTGGACCTGTTCCTTGTAAAGTCTGACTGTTTAGAGTGACACTTCAGATGCAGTAGGGGGCTCCAAACACGCCAACAGAACATGCACAATTTCCCTGACATGGGAAGCAAGGTGATCAGCCTGTAGCTCTGACATTTGCTGCATGATCTCTTGCCCTTATAAAGTGAGATCACAATACTGTCTTCCCAACGGCAAGGTTCCAGTTCTCCACACCAGGCAAAAGATGGACAAAAGAGATTCTGCTACAGGGTCAATAGTGCATTTTAGCATCTCTGGGGAAATGCCATCAGCACCAGCTGTGTCTCCATTTTTTCAGTTTGCAGGTGGCACGCTTCACTTCATCCAATGTTGGTGCGTCAGTACAAGTGTCTGGTCTGAAGCCACAGTGATGGCCAAATCGTCCAGCTCTGAGCATGTGGAGGCTGGGAGCAGGAGGCTGGTTCAGGGAGCTGTGATGATGTTCCACCCAGCATAAGAGGATGTCGTCATCCAATTTACATTGGCTGTTGTTCAGGATACCGTTCATAGTGACTATCTCTTGAGCACTGAAATTGCAGGTCACGCAGAATGCTGACTTTAAGTCTTCCATGGTTAAGCAGAGTTCAACATCCTTCACCACCAGGTTATGATAGGCCTTGCAATTGCAAAGTGCCAAGGTGTTGAACTTTCACTTCAGCTGATAACGAATGAATTTATCGCCAAGCTGGTGGGCTGTGGCCTTCAATTTAATTGTCTGGAAGGCCTCCTTTGACAGCCATGGTCGACATGCAGGGCACCTATAGCTGATCATTTGCTCAGTCGATGGGCAGAGGATGGAGGTGAACAGAGACCAGGTGACCTCGACATTGTCTGGCAGGCTCACTAGGGCTGAGAATCTATTGCTGACGTCAATACAAAACCTGTTGCCTAAACCTGGCACATGGAGAAGTGCATTGATGCCAAGGGTGACCTTCCCTCTAAATAAGTGTACTTCTCTCGCAGATTCAGGATCAGCAACCTTCCAGGTGCTGTCAAGGCTTTGAAATTGGTGGATTTGGTCAGTTAAACTGGGCCTTCTGTGGTTTGCAACCAAGCCATTTTAATATTAAATAGGCTTTTTTTTCCTCAGAAAGACTTACTATGAAGTCAGAACATTGTCCTAGTGCTGTGTGGTATGTCTGCCATCTGTGCAAGTTGACATTAATTTGAAGGTACTGTATATTCCTTACATCTCAAATAAATGCTGAAGCTTTGATTTTTACCCTGCAATGTACTAAACAGATGGGCAACTAAAAGTGAAGCACAAGTTTTTTAACAGTATTGTACATTGAGCGTATCTATACGAAGAGGTGTATATAGTGTATTATCTTTAATGTTTTGCACTAAGCATCCACTAAAAGAAACATTCAGTGATAATCCAATGGGAATTCCTAATTATTATGCAAATCAGAATATGATTGTTTAGGACTATAAGCGGTAGTCTTGTAAATAAAAGTAATACATTATCTGCCTGGTAGCTTGGTTGTGCTAATCCTGCATGACAGAAAACTAATCTTGTTGTTGTTGTGTTTGTTGTTTTGTTTTTAAAGTGAACAGACTGTAATAAATTGATCACTGTTGATTTTTAGTGGTTGTCCAGTCTTGGTCATAAAAATAACACAAAACAAAATAATTGAGGAAACCTAACCAGAGTTAATTAATAGGACCCTAAAAGTAACTTTCATGTGCAATAATCTTTGCCTGCAATAACCAGTAATGAACTGTGCTGAAGATACAGCAAATGTTCAGACTGCTGACACTAATGTATGGATGGATTGAATGTTTAATTGAGTAGAAGTGTTGATTACATTAATACTGTTGGGCAAATCAGTTAGATTTTAATTTTATGCATATAATTTTTCACTTAGGGTACTGTACAGGTATTTTTAGAAATGAAAGAACTGATTCGTGTATTCATGAAGTCCACTTTAGTATTAAATAGGAATAGACTTGTGTGTACATGTGTACATAATATATTATACAAAAACACTACAGAAATCTTTAAGGCAAAAAAAGCATTTTTGTGTCAATACTTGGTGCAGGAAAATAGGGAAGGGGAAGGGGCAAAGGCACCATAGCATCTCCCTGTAGGGTGACCAATTTTATAGGGACAGTCCCAATTTTTGGGTCTTTTTTTATATAGGCTCCTATTGTCTCCCTCCCCATGTCCTGATTTTTCACATTTGCTGTCTGGTCGCCCTATATCTTTGTATAGTGTCCCCAGCCCCTGAAAGAAATTACAGCAGCCTGAGGTTTGCTGCGATTTACACTCTGATACACCTCCTAGAGTCTTCTGCCCCATGAGCACAGTTGGAAAGCAGCATGCTCTGGCCACACAACCCCATTCTCTCTCTATAGCTATACACCATCCAAGGATTCCCCTTATGTGTTTGTTCCTTGGTGACAGGATCTGCTTAATTTACAGCTACTTATGATGACAGAGCAGCATGAAGGGCTGATAATGCAACCCAAATCCCAGCCAAAGATTATTTTCCCCGTAGGCTTTTAAAATTAAAATAACTTTTAAACTTTGAGCATAAATTAAAGGTGACATTTCATTTAAAAAGGGTTGGCGATTTAGTAAGAAATAACAGCTATAAACGATCATGACCATATTGTTGCATTTTGTGACTTCATGCTGAACAAATTTGAGCATTGGCCTGCTAAACCCAGGGTTGTGAGCTCAATCCTTGAAGGGGCCATTTAGGGATATGGGGCAAAAATCTATAGGATGATTTAATTGGGGATTGGTCCCGCTTTGAGTACGGTGTTGGACTGGATGATCTCCCTAGGTCCCTTCTAATCTTGATATTTTATGATCCACAACACATGCAGATTGCAGGGAAGAGTTATGCAAAAAGCCACCATGAAAATGGTCAGCTAATTCAACAAGAAATCAGTTCTAGGGAGCTGTTTCTTCTTTACTCTGCATCTATGCATGGAGAGAATTTAAAATGCAGACTAGGCAGTGCAAGCCTGCTTCTGTTTCTGTGAATTGGCATGCCCCACACCTTTGCTACATACGGATTGTTTCAGGTCTGGGATTGCTGCTGTAGCTGGGGGCGGGATTAGATATAGAAGCTTGCCTCACTCTTGGGAGTGAAGATGGAATATTTCCAGAATCCCCAGTTTTACTTTCCTTCTCTCCACCACCATTCACAGAAAAGTGCCATCTTCGAAACAGGCTGATCTGGACATGTTTATCTCCAAAGCTCCTCCACAATAATGTGAGCAGTGGTCAGAGCTAACTGCAAAAAAAGTGATGAGGTGTTTCCCTTGCAGGGTCCCCATCCTTTCCTCTGTCTCAGGATGCCTCCTCTGCAGTAATTCTAGCTTCTGCTAGTCAGTAAAGCTCAGGAAAGAATGCCTATATTGCATAACTACTTATCTCACCATGGGGAAATTGTAGGGTTTTCATGCTGTAATGCCTAGTCTTTTATCCATTTGTGAAACCCGGTTCCTGGGGTTAGTAGTCAAACATTGCAGTCATTTAGAAAGCATGTGTACATTTGCCCTAACGGCTATGGAAACTAAATTAACCCTTTACCAATCATGAAGCATCAACCAAAGAAGCTGTTGATTGTAGATTACAGCAGGAGCATTAGCCCATTACAGTACGCTGTCACAAACATACAATTTCACTAAGGTCTGGGTTACAGACTTCACCCATGAAAAACCTGCTAAAGCAAGAAATTGCCTAGTGGACTTGCTCCAGGATATGTGCAGTATGATTAACTGGGACTCCCTTCAGCAGGTTCCAGAGCTGAGTGTTTCTCAGTGCTAGGAGTGTTCATGTGTAAGACTGATCAGCTTCAGTGCAGTCCCTCTGATGCCGTGGAAACATTGCTAAAGCAGTCAAGTTGCATCCATTTTCACAGCTGGAGCTTGGGAGAAGTGTCAGCCACCTATGGCATGGACCTAAGCTGCTGTGTGATAGCTGGTGGCGAATGCCTGATATTCTTTATTGATTGAAGTAGTCAATGCCTCCCTTAAGGAGGGAGAACCATTAGCTACTGTTAAACCTGCTATGGGGCTGGGCCTTGCACAAAGAAATTCTATAGGGAAGGAAATATCCTGAAGCTCTGCAAGCTTTGGGCCAGATATTTCATTTTGAACAATCATAGCAACATGGTGACTAAACAGACTCTCAAGGGAGGTGACTGAGGCATTACACATGACAGCATTTAGATGCCAAGGTAATGGACACCTGAGGTTAGGAATAGATATGTATTCAAGGCTGAATTTTAGAATTCAGAGATGATATGAAACCTATTAGGTGCCTTCTCGTCCATCTACCCTATTGGTGCAGGATGGCTCCCTATTATATTTTGCTATTCTAGTTCAGTTTAAAATATGCTGAGCAATCAGACTTTTATCACGTTAGTTGGGGAAGAGAATTACAGACATTTTAAAATCCAGACATCCCATTAGTCCTAGTTACAGCTGCTTCATTGAGCTAAAGAATTCCTTTCCCTTCTTAACTCTTGGTGTTTGTGAAAGCTATCTTGACACCAGGACTGAACCTTGGACTCTCATGCTTTCGTTTTGAGTCTCTAAAACTTGAACTGAAGAACCAGGGTCTCAAGCCGAGAGCTGTAACTGACCTTTATCCTCTGTGGATTGGGGACAGAGGGAGGCACTTAACACATGCTGATCAGTGGAGTACACTTAATTTATAAATATTTGTAGTAGGGCTGTTAAGCGATTAAAAAATTATTTGTGATCAATCATACTGTTAAACAATAATAGAATACAATTTCTTTAAATATTTTCAGATGCTTTTCTACGTTTTTAAATATATTGATTTCAATTACAACACAGAATACAAAGTAAAAAAAAAGAAATGGTATTTTTCAATTCACCTAATACAGGTACTATAATGCAATCTCTTTATTATGGAAGTTGAACTTACAAATATAAAATTATGTACAAAAAATAACAGCATTCAAAAATAAAACAATGTAAAACTTTAGAGCCTACAAGTCCACTCAGTCCTACTTCAGCCAATCACTCAGACAAACAAGTTTGATTACAATTGGCAGGAGCTAATGTTCACCACTTCTTGTTTACAGTGTTGCCTAAAAGTGAGAATAGGTGTTCTCATAGCACTGTTGTAGCTGGCGTTGTAAGATACTTATGTGCCAGATGCGCTAAAGATTCATATGTCCCTTCATGCTTCAACCACCATTCCAGAAGACATGCATTCATGCTGATGATGGGTTTTGCTTGATAACAATCCAAAGCAATGAAGACAGTTGCATGTTCATTTTCATTATCTGAGGCAGATACCACCAGCCGAAGATTGATTTTCTTTTTAGGTGGTTCGGGTTCTGTAGTTTCCACATCAGAATCTTGCTCTTTTAAGACTTCTGAAAGCATGCTCCACACCTTGTCCCTCTCAGATTTTGGAAGGCACTTCAGATTCTTAAACCGTGGAGCAAGTACTGTAGCTATCTTTAGAAATCTCACATTATTATCTTTGCATTTTGTAAAATCTGCTGTATCATCCAAGAATGTTATAACATGAAATATATGGCATAATGCAAGGAAATCAGAACAGGAGACATATAATTCTACCTCAAAGAGTTCAGTCACAAATGTAATTAGCTTTTTTTTTTTTACAAGCATCATTAACATAGAAGCATGTCTTCTGGAATGGTGGCCAAAGCATGAAGGGACATATGGATGTTTAGCGTATCTGGCATGCAAATACCTTGCAACACCATGTGAACACATGTTCTTACTTTTTGGTGACACTGTAAATAAGAAGCAGGCAGCAATGTCTCCGATAAATGTAAGCAAATTTGTTTGTCTTAGCGATTGTCTGAACAAGAAGTAGGACTGGGTGGACTGGTAGGCGCTTAAATTTTATATTGTTTTGTTTTTGAGTGCAGTTATATAACAAAAAAAATCTACATTTGTAAGTTGTGCTTTCACAATAAAGAGATTGCACTACAGTACTTGTATGAGGTGAACTGAAAAATACTATTTTTTTACAGTGCAAATATTTGTATTAAAAATAATATAAAGCGATCACTGTACACTTTGTATTCCATGTTGTAATAGAAATCAATGTATTTGAAAATGTAGGAAAGCATCCAAAATATTTAATACATTTCAATTGGTATTCTGTTGTTTAACAGTGTGATTAATTGCAATTCATTTTCTTAATCATGATTAACTCAAAAAAATAAATCATATGCGTTAATTGTGATTAATTGATAGCCCTAATTTGTTGACATACAACACCTAACACAAATACATACATTGTCACTCACCTTTTCTGTTTTCTTGGGCTTGCATAAGACAGTGAATATTACACATATGCAGTATGTGATCGAAGACGCTATTTTGGATGGAGGTAATTGGTCTCTTGCGCTCATTTGAAAAGAGCATAGGTTTGGCTGGTGTAGAATGTCTTGGTGCACTAGTAGCCTAACAACAAGCTGGTTCTCTTAACAGATGTACTTTCCAATTCTTGCTATAGAAGGACTTTTTTTCTTTTCATCCACTCTGGTTCAAACCTAGATTTTCTTTCCCCCTTGACTGTATCTGACCTTGGCTTTTTGGGGACTCTGAGCTTAAACACTCTTTTCAACTAACCTCAGCTGGAAACTGAATGCAGAGATAGTCATGCTGTGGTTTTTTCTGAGTCTATACCCTTAGCATTCAGAGCTGGAGCACTGTACATTGCGGGAAAGTTTTCTGAAAATGGTTTTAAACAGCACATTACCAAAGAAGATGTACTTATGAATGAGGTCTTTTTTAGCATTTGAACAGCTGCACCATATCCATATCCAAAATTTCCAACACAACATTTATATCAAAAGAGAAATAAATGTAAAGAAAAATTAAGCTTGATTTGATTTATAAAAAACCCCAGTCCATTGTGAGGGTTGAGTTCCTTTTTGTATTCTGGGCAAACATCCCAGTGATATTTTTTGTTGTTTTAATAAAACATTTTGCTATAAAAATAAAATACAGTTAATAATGCTTGGAAAGTACACTGGAGGATAATGACTGCATTTGTTGGTACCATTTCAAAATATTGTTGGGATTTGAAAAAAAAAACCCCTAAAGCCTGGCCAACGATGATAGGATATTTATGGAGAGTGTGACCTCATGATTAGGGCATAGACTGGGACTTGGAAGACCTGAATTCTGTTCCAAGTTCTGCCTTTGGTCTGCTGGGTCACCTTGAACAGGTCACTTCACCATTCTGTGCCTCCGTTTCTGCATCTATAAAATGGAGATGATGATACTGGTTTCCAGTGTAAAAGACTTTCAGATCTGTGGATGAAAAGAACTAGAGCTATGATGCTTGTTTTAAGTAACTTGTTAATCTGAAACCCTGGAAAAAATTCTATGTATGCTGCCAATCCCATATTAAATTCTGATCTCACTAAATTGAAATGTTTTATGATCCAATGTAGAAAGAACAAAGAATTGGTTCATGCCCCCTTCTGGCAGACAGTTACTTGAGTGCAAAGTATCTGGGTTAGGGGGAAGGTTTCACTTTCTTTTGCAACATGTTTCACCAAAGTATGGGAAGTCCTAGTCATGGAAAAATATCCCCATAAAGGCTGAAACTAAATAGCTGTATATGGAATTTTTATAACATTTTCAGAGAGACATTTCTCTGTGATCACATTCTCCATCCATCTATTCTGTCCTTGTGCTGCATTCTGTGTGGCCCACATGCCTGCAGCTCCCTGACCTGACCACATATACCAGACCTCTCCCACTCCACCTTAAATTCTCTGCTTAAAATATACTCAGTCCTTCCAGGTGGACTATAAACCCTCATCTTTCGAAGAATCTTTAAAAAGAATCAACATTCAAAATGCTTAGACGTACCTTACTAACTAGAGCAGCTGGTTGATTTTACAGCTGTAACTCTTGTCTTTGCTTCTCTCTCCATGGTTAGCAACCTTGGATCATATATAAAATTATGCCCTGACGGATCAAAGCATATACTTAAGTGCTCTGTTGAGTGGGGCTATAGAGCATAAGCTCTTTAGGGAAGGGCCATGTTTTATGATTTGTCTCTAATGTGATGGCCATATTTATGGTGCTGTATAAATAATAACAATTCAGATGGTTTCCTAACAATGCAGTCCTCTGATTCTGTTGTTTCATCCCTATAAATCACAAGGAACAGCTCTGCCAAGGAGTAAAAAATATAGTCTAATTCTTGATTTTTGTAAAGGCAAATCTTTTTATTGGAGGGACCTCTTCTGCCAGGCTCATTCATATTATGTGGCTTCAATGTGGCTATCCGTAGGCTTCTACCTAATGCAAGTAAGGCTACCAAATTGCGTCCTGAATTATTACTTACCTACATCCTTTTCCATGTCCTTTATTGCCCTCATTACAGCTCTCTGTCTGCTGTTTATCCTATACAAATGCAATATGTTTTAAGTTGATATTAGAAGGCACAGTTATATGCATTGCATGTGCTGTACTCCTAAGCTGGGCAATTACAAAAAAACTTATGAAAACTGGAACAGCTGCTGCACCTGATCATTAGCTATTTTCAAGCATAAATATCTGCACTCATTGAAAATATTTTGTTTTAAATATCATAAGGCACCAGTCCATGACAAAGACTGATTAAAACTAGAAACATTTTAAAGTAACAATAATTTGGTTAGAATTTGAACCACAAAAACATCCCCTTTTGGTTTTGTTTTTAAAGCTTTTTACATTAAACTTGATTTTAAATGAGAATTTATTGGTTGTGCTATTTTAGTTTTAGGTCTGAGCCTGTAAATGCCTAGAAAATTTTAGCAAATCCTGCTCTAATAATCAAATTATATTAAAAAGGGCTTTCTTCTGTGTGAGGGGGCATAGCCTCAGAATCTCATAATTTCACATGGAGGGTGGTGAAACACTGCAATGGGTTACCTAGGGAGGTGGTAGAATCTCCATTCTTAGAGGTTTTTAAGGCCTGGCTTAACAAAGCCCTGGCTGGGATGATTTAGTTGGAGATTGGTCCTTCTTTGAGCAGGGGATTGGACTAGATGACCTCCTGAGGTCCCTTCCAACCCTGATATTCTATGATTCTAATCTCAGTTTGAGGGTTGAGTCTCATCTGCTAGTTGGACCAGAGGTAGCTAGGGCCTGAGTCAGCAAAGCATGTGTTTAAATTTAAGCATGTTAATAATCCCATGGAAGTAATTTCTACCTAACTTTAAGTGCTTTTGCTGAATTGAGATCTGCATGCTGGCTCTTTCAGACAAGAAGAATTGACAGGTAAGGGACATTATTTTTCCTTAATGACCTTAAATGATGCAAAATCAGTGGAAAAAGACATGAATTGATATTACAGGGGAGTAATACATGGAGTTTTGTAATTGTTTGATTTTTCGGGACAGTACATATCTAGCCCCCTTGGCCTTTCATAAGTGTGAAAAACTGCAAGTATCATTCACTTAAATTATTTCAATAAGTAGCAATTTATAGTAAAATAGAGAACTATTACATGATTTTATTAAAATGTCATGAACATACTAAAAATATTCCCTGTATAATTGTTTCATCAAGTTCTACACATGCTGTTGCTTAATCACTGCTTAAATATTCTTCCCTTCAAATATTGAGGTCCTATTGGGTTGACAGACAACACAATCTCTTTTAGACACATATTTATCTGATCTGCTGAAGGTTATAACTTAAAGCGGCACAGTGTGTATATCAGGGAGGGATACAAATCTCAAACAGGAAATATGCCCTTTTGTGAATAAAATATTTGAGAAATTGTTTTGTAATAATTAATTATTTGGAAAGAATCAGAGAGGTAGCCGTGTTAGGCTTGGTTTGCAGAAGCAACAAAGATTCCTGTGGCACCTTAAAGATTAACAAAAGTATTGAAGCATAAGCTTTCATGGGCTAGTACCCACTTCATCGGATGCATGCAATGGAAAGAGTTTTCATTGAACTTTCATGAGTGGAATGTCTAGGATATACTGTATAGGTGAAATTTACCAGAATATAATCAGTCATTGTTTTTCTCTTCTTCTCTGGTAGGTTAATATGTGAATCACTTGGTAATCGAAACTATTGTGTCTTGCCAATTCACCAAAAATAACTGCACTCAGCTTCCTTTATTTTACTTTGACTTTCTGTTAAGACATTAAATGCCAGATCTGGTACAATAAAATAAGACATGTTAAAAATGAAACAGAAATATAATGCCAGGATTTAGATGAATGCAGTTTCAGTTTTTGATATGAGGCATTGTGATGTAGACAGGTTATGTGAAGTTTGCCTAGAAGCAGATGCACTCTTCATAAAAGTTGCCGTTTCGGGCCCCGATCCTGCAAACACTTCAGCACATGCTTAATTTTACTACTATCAGAAGAACCAATGAAATCAATGGGACCACTTACGATAGTAAAGGTGAGCACCAGCATAAGGATCAGGGCTTTGGATGTGTTTGTAGGTTCTTGAGCCATAAAACTTCCTCTGTCCTACAAGGGATTTCCTTGTAGAAAGAATTCTATTAACACTTTCTACTTAATAAAGCCAAAACAAAGCATTACCTTCCTGCATGACTGGTAGAATTTTAAGGTTACTGGGAACCTAAACAAAATATCATTCCTGCTCTGTGTTTCCAAAAGCAACTTCCTTCAGTAAATATCTCCTTTGGAATGTTTTATATGTATTAGACTTGTATTTTGGCTACACAACTCAGCAGAATCTTCCTGAGACCGCAGAATTCTCACAAGTACAACTTCTGCAGTGGACTGGTAGAATTTTAGAAGTTCAAGCCTTTTGAAACTTCTCTATCAAAGGGTTTTGCATACCAGGTGATCTCCTTTTTCTGTCCCCCCCTAGCAATCCAGGAGTGAGGGAAATGGAAAAACTTGCACAGATCGCATCTGAGAAACTGACTTTGCAATCTATTTGTTACTGTTAAAAATATTTTAAATAGTTATTGCCATTATTTTGTAATTTTGTGTATTTCATTTGGTTTCTGTGACTTTGCCTCCTGTTTTTGTCTAGAATTCTGCCTATACTAATCATGGCTAATTCAGGAGAATGGAAAACAACTTCTTTACTACCAAGAAAACTCTGTCACAGCAGTATCCTTGAGGACCTTAGCAACCATAGACATCTGTATTAATAAACCCATTAGAAAGAAGTTGCTAATGGCCATTGCTTAAAAGCTCACAGAAGTCATTTTAAAAAATCCAGCCTTCAACCTCTTCCATCCTCCATCCCCCAACACAACAACAAATACACTTGAGCAGCTGTGTGCTAGTATGTTGTCTTACCTTACATCTTACTGGATTACTTCCTAGTTCAGTGATTTTCAACCTTTTTTGATCTGTGGTCCCCTAAATATTTTCAAATGGAGGTGTGGACCTTTTTGGAAATCTTTGACATAGTCTGCGGACCCCAGGTTCAAAACCACTGTCCTAGTTGATCACCAATCTGTGACTGGCTGCTCCATGTGTACTCAGGGGGAAAAGGTGCAGGGGGTGGTCACAATAAATCCTTGTGCTCTTCAGTGTCACTAGCTCACCCTCAAGGACCACAGTCCTTATAGCCTTTCAGCACCGGCTAGCAGAACTAGCCAGCTGATGATGGGAGCACGTGCTGCACAATTGCCCTTCCCGAGCACAGCTCAGAGCTTTTCACAGAGCTTGCGGAAGCCCTCCGGCTGCACATCACCCCAAGGCAGGCCACTGCCTTCCAGGCAGACTAGAGTTCTCCTGCAGTAAATGTACACCGTTCGATTTCTAATGGCTGTACAAATTTTTCATCAATATATGATGGAACAGAAATGGTGTTATTTGTGTTGTCCCATCTGCATGGTCTGCAGTTAACTAATAATAATAGAAAACCCAATGGGATGTTGTAGATGAAGCCTGGGAGCTTTCCTAATGGTTGCTAGGAAAAGACCAGTTCTGTCAACAGAACATTGTATCCATGGCAACTTGCAGTTAATCATTTGATTTTTCAGCGTGTCCAAAGGTAATTGCTTTTTATTTTCCTGTTCTTATATGTTCATGGTTTATTATAGCAGTAATTAGTGTCAGGTTGGGCATTTCCTGGGTGGTAATTACTTGCTGGGTTAAGGATACATGGCTGTGGCTAAGGTCCTCAACTTCTCCAGCTATTTATTAGTAGCCAGAAAATGCTTCATCCTGAGGTCATCAATGCCTAATTAAAGTGTTTTCAATTAATTCTGGTAATTGTTCATAGATTTCGCTAAGGCAATATGCAGATGGAGAAAATGGTGCAGCATTTTGTTTAGTAAGCCACAAACATTGTGCCTAAAATATCATCCTGGCTAAAGACCATCATTTGAACATGTTTTGTTTGCTTCAGAAAACAATAGCCATGCATTGATCTTCAGGGAAATGTTTATCTTCCGATATGCTGAAGCACCCAGTGCTGTAAACTGAGCAGTCCCGTAAAGCAGAACTATTGGTACAAAATGGTATCTTGGGTCAGCTGTTTTGCAGCCTCACTATATGTTTGTCTGTGTTTACTGTCTCTTACTAAGACTTGGAGGTTTATCACAAAGGATGCAGATGTCCATTAGCTCTTCCCCAAACTAGCTGTTATAGTGAGTGGATCTAGTCACTGCCGTGACAAAAACATTTTTGGTAGCTTGAGTGAAAAGGAAGTTGAGGAGGAAAGCTGTCAAGAGCTGCTGTCTGCACTTTGGGGAAAAACAAAATGACAGGAACAAAAAAGTGGGAAAAGATAAGACTCCATGACAGGAAGCATCTGTAGTGTTCTTAATTTCTTTTGTCAGCTGGGAGATTTTAACAGAGTTATTGTCTGACAGGGACGGTGATTGGCTAGTTTGGGGAAACCTGTTCACATGGAATGACTTTGTCAGTGAGGCTTTTATAGTAGAATATTTTACTGTGACAGACTTTTGGTTTGGTATGGTGTGTGTGTGTGGGTGTGTCTTTCAGATGGGCATTATATAGTACACATAATATATTAATGGTATCAAAATGTTTTGTGTTGTGTTTTAACCTTAACACATTGTAAAGCACAAATGGGAATTCTAAGACCTTGTTTAGCACTGTGGGCAGTGAACTCTGTCATAACCTACGTGCAGAACACTGCAGTGCTGACTTTCATGATGGCACCTTTGTTACCCATCCTAGACTATCTTTTATACAGTGCTGTGTAATCACTTGGTGTATGAGCCTTTAGTGTCAAAGTAGGTACATTAGGATTTAATGAGTACTTCTGCTTTGAAGCTTCAGAAATAGGGCAGGGCAAATGTATGATATTTAGATTCAGCTGACGATTCAGGGCAACAGATGTAGGTTCCTCATGTGATGCAATGATGACACAAATGGCCTGGAAGGGTTAATCCCTTTTCTAGAGGTGAAGGATACCTGGTTTTAGTCTGGGCGGAAGCTATCTAATTGGCCAGCTTTAGTAAAATTGTTTTGCATTAAGAAATACTATCCACCGGGAGTTTGAAATGTATACAGTCAAACTCCTTTCACCTAGTCCTTCCCATTGATGACTTTGAGCCATGTTCGTATGAAGTAACAAAAAATTGGTTCCATAAAATCTTACCATCTTCCATTTAAGAGTCCCATGAATATTGTGATCTTGCAATAGCAAGACCATAGTTAAGGTGGTATCAGAATCCTATTTTTCATGGATCTGTACCTCTGTGTCTCACTGTTCCCCCCTGAGTCCTTTTTTGTTAAAAATGCACTGAGGGAATTTGAACCAAATTTCAGCCATTAATTTGTGTGGGGAGAGGAGGGGGTGAAGAAAGAGAGAGAGATAGGTAGAGAAAATCTCCAATATGTATTTTGTGTTTTTATGTCGCTGGGTATTTTGGGAAAAGGGAAACCTGACTCCCACCACTCCACACAGTGCATATTTGTTGCACCGTTCTTCTGTCTGAGCAATAACATTGTGGCATCAGAGATAATTGGCCCCTCATTACCCACTCCTTCCAGTTCATTTGCATACTTGGGGACAGTTACAGTAGCCCCAGTTGTCATGGCAATGTCTGCCTTTGAGAACTGATGTACCTCAGATGACCAGAACATTGTAACAAAGAAGGATCCCAGCAGGAGCTTCAGTGGCAGCAGACTGGGTTATGATAAGCCCAGCTGCACTCCTTTTGGGTTTGAACTGGGCTAAGTTACACTGTTTCTTTCAAAGGATATTTTTTGCTACTTTCCTCGGATGGGGTTACCATGACAATAAGAGACAAAACTCCAGTTCATTTTCACGTATGTTGTTTATCTGAGTCTCACAAATTGGGGACTGAGGCTTTCTGAATATTTTGCTTTTTTTAAAAAAAAGGGGAAATTGCAACTGAGCCCCACCTTAGTTTTCTGTTAGACAATTTTTAAAAAAAGTAATTCCCCCATACAGTGAAACCTGTATATTTCAAATATTATTTTCATCACCCAAAATACAAGGAAATGTATTGAATTCCTGTTGACAATGACATATTTACTTATGTTGATTTTTCTATGAACAATGCAGCTTCAGTTTACAAATGCTATATAAAATATTGCACTAAATAATTTTACAACACACATTAATATTAATGTAAAATGTTTTCTATTAAAAATAAGGATATTTGGAAACTTCTTTTAATGTTAGTTTAGTTTATTAATGATAGCAAACCTTAAGTTAAACTATACAAAATTAGGAAATTCAAAGGAAAGGATTAAAAGTTTGCAAAGTGAAGTACTCACAAGTTGAGAAATGCAAAAATTAATGTTGCCCGTACAATTCAGCCTCCTCTCCATGTGTATCTGTCATGATACAATTTTCAATTAGCAACACCCTGGAGACTTGGATTCTATCTCTGCTTCTGCCACCGAGTTCCTATGTGATGCCTGGAAGGTCACTTATGTTACATTTTTCACAGTTAATCACTTCTGCATGTAATTAAAGGTTGTATCATATGCACAAGAGGGATGAATCCAGGTTGCATGGACAACATTCATTCTGGCATTTCTTAACTTGGTGCTTTACTATGCAAACTTTGAATCCTTTAATTTTATGTTTTCTAATTTTTAGGGTTTATTTGATTGATGAGAGGAAATTTAATTAATGTTAAAAAAAGTTTTTATTTTTGAAAAGAACAGGCAATGGGAGGATACTGCAGATTACTGGCTTTTAATTCATAGGTTCTGGTGACCATGGAAATTGAAAAGTGAACTTGCCCAGTTTGCGTTAACATTGGAACTTTCAATACAATTATGGTTGAGTGTAAACAAGTCCAGTTCCACAGCTGTTCTCACAGAAAAGAAACCCATTTCTGGCACAAAAGGAAAACCTGTTTGGGGAAACAGGCCTACTCTAAATTTTGTATAGTTTAACTTTAGTTTATTAATCTGCTCTGTTTTAGAGATCTAACACAAACTAAAATCTCTTCATAAAGGCCTGCAGTTCTTGGAATGCCAATTCTAGACAAGCTTCACAACACAAAACAAACAATGAAAGTACATATGTTGGGATCTCTTTTTCACGGTGTTCAAAGTTGTTTTTCTACACTTAGCAGCAGTTCCCTGTCTAGAAGCCCACCTTTTTTATTTGTGCTTTGGAAAATTGGGTGCATTAGTCCTGCTTTCTTCTTTTGAGTTCGTAAGAGGGCTCTTCTAGGTCCTAAAACCATCTATCACACAAATAGTTTTATAGAGTTTAAGGCCAGAAGGGACCATCAGTAATCTTATCTAACCTGTATACACAGATTACCAAAGTTCATCCAGTTACCCCTATACCAGTGGTTCCCAAACTGGGGTTCATGAACCCCTAAGGGTTCATGAAATGTTACAGGGGGTTCTCGGGGAAAAAATTCCCTAAAGGCTGGCAGAGCTGTCCATAGGGACCCTGGGCACCATGGGGCCAGCAGCCCGGAGCCTTGGGGACTTCCAAGAGCAAAGCAGATCAAAGCAAACATATCTATCACAGTGAGGAGATTTAAACCTCAAGAGTCGTTTTATGAAATAGAAAGGGAGGTGGATATTTTTTGCTGTTTTCAAAATGAAATAGTCAGCAACTGTTGTTTTTTAAAATTATTATGAAGAACAAGTTTAGACTTTGTTGTAATGTGCATTGTTTGCTTGGATTGCTCAAGAACTGAATGCTTGTGTAGGAGGAACTCTTTGAGTTGGCTTCTTAAATACCTTCATGCTGTTTCACATCTGATACTCCTTGATGAAACCTAGGAGCCAGAGGCGCCAATATGGGGGGCGATGAGGGTCACATGCCACCCCTGCATCAGCGCACCCCCCATGGGTCCCTCTCCTTTTTTCCGTGGCTCCCCTTTTCTGGAGATGCCCCCATCAGGCCTGGGGTGTGCAGAGGCTTTGCCCCTGCACTCCTTTTCTTCTACTGGCACCTCTGATAGGAGCCTTGTCTTATAACAGGCTTAATCAAAAGTGATACAAGCTACAAAAGTCAGTTCTTGGAAGAGTGTTGCCGTTTTCATAATGTAATAAAAATTCTGTAATGATAATAATTAATAAATAGTGTGTAATAAGCATGTCATAAAAACAAATTTTATATTTCCAAGATCACTGCTTTTATAATTTATGTTGAGGTAAGGGAGAAAATCCATGGAAATTGTCATTTTTAGGAGGAGGTTCACAAGACTTGACATTTTAGTGAAAGGGGTTCATGAGTTGTTAAAGTTTGAGAGCCACTACTCTATCTTAATCCAAAGACTATAGTTATACCAAAGCATTTCAGTCCTTGGGAGACTAAACTGTGTGCTGCAGGCAGAGAACAGGAGGGACCAAGGTGCCACGTTGTCTCCCCATGCTAAAGAAGCTGGGAGATAGGGTAACCATGACTACAAGGGCCACTTTTGAATCCTGAAGTGTCCGTACTATCTATTATGCTCCCTAATTTTGCACTTTGATAATTTTATTTAATACATGGATCTCAGGCTGGGGATTAGATGCGTATTTTATTCCCTCTTATTGATTCCTGTTTCCTACCTGTTTACACCATTGTTCTTCTCCTCTTCATGATCTCTGTGCTTCCAACTCTAACTACTGCTGTTTTCTCCACTAACCTTTCCTTTCACGATGATTTGAATAGCTTTCCTCTCCTTCTCTAGCAATGTCTTGAATTCCACTTTTCATAATATCACTATCAACTGTGAATCACAGCAGGGATTTGTTTGTTTGGATTGCAACATTCTTCACAGTTTGAGTTTCAGTATTTTCCCCCATCTCCGTAATATGTCCATCACTGGAGTATTCAATGTACATCATCTAGGTTAGATTAAATGCAAAACTACCACTTCTGAAAAATTGGGAACAAATACGCCATGTCCTTTTCCCTGCACCAATCTAACATCCCTGAAAGTTCCAGAGGTTAAAGAATCCCCAAAACACAACTTGTAAATTTTAAAACTTGAACAGGCTACTCCAGTACTTTAAATCCATTCTAATTACCTTAGTCATGACAACAACTCTTTATCCTATTAAACTGTCTGTCCCCTAAGTGTGATATGGAATGTATGCAGTATACATTATTCATTAAAGTGTTATCTTGGGATGACTAGTTGGGCAGTAATTGAAGCAGTGAGACGGTTGGGCGCTTGTACGATTTTCTGTTTCTTTTAGGACTCAAATTGCTGTGGTAGATATAGCTATGAATGTTTGGGGAGAATAAGATAAAGAATGATAATAATGGTCTACTGGCTGTAGTACGAGTGCTTGTTTCATTTTTTTCTGCAGACTGGGCTTTCTTCTTTCTGAGCCTCTCTGTAGAATAGATGTATTTATTTCCTCATTCATTCAGTACATTTAGACTGAGGATTTAAGTGTTTAGACTATGAACTTATCAGGGCTCAAAGGCTTTGTCTGCCATAGAGTATATTGACATTGGCACTGCCACTGCAATCCCCCAGCAACTCCTCAATGCACAACAGTGCTCAGATAGTCACATAATCATTGGGACTCAAATTTCACTTGCTCTGAGCAAAGCAAAGTGCAGTTGCATTCTGTACCACATCACACTAACTTTTATAGTGCCAGTGAGGATGCTAGACACATGCAACAGCACAACTGGTCCTCCCAGCATACTCCCGAATGAGCGTGACTGTGCCCAGTCTTAACTGATAGTTTTGATAGTACAAAGCAGTAGTTATGTCCTCTTTCAAATCACTCCCCTACTAGCTATGTGCAGGACTCTGACCAGTTGAGAAAATACTCAACTTTTCCAGATACTTAAAACCACATATCATTTCCCTTAACTTACAGTATAACTGAACTGTAATGTAGCTTCTTTCAAAGACCAGAAAAGAAATCTCTTTAACACTTAAATAGTCTTAGATGAATTATATATGGCTTAGGGAGTGGTACCTGTATGGCATTATCTGTTTTACATACCAGTGCTCATTTGATGTATTGCTGAAAATGTATAATGCAAAACTCATAAAATGTGTGGCCTTTCTAATTTCTTCTTTGTTATAGCACCAGGCCAAACACATGGGTTTCCTGTTTAGCTCACTTTAACAGTTCAATAGCAAGACTTAAGTTTCAGTACCCCCACTCACAACTCTAACCATTCTCTCTCCTTTCCTCTCTCTCTCTCTCTCTCTCTCTCTCTCTCTCTTTTTGTTCTCAACAGTAACAAATTGGTTTTCCTCTGAAAATGTCTGTGGAGACTGCAACTTAAAAAAAGCATATTAAATGCAAGATACAGATATCTCCATTAGTGGTCTCATTTTGTTCTGTCTACATCAAGGATTGCCACCATCTCTACTTCCTCTTTTTCTTCCTCAGTAGGTGAAGCCCTGGAGAAATCTAGCTTTCATGCATTTATGGAAACATTAGCACCCAGAGCAATAGATTTCAACCAGACTCCTCTTCTGGAAATCCACCAGGCTCTAATTTGAGTCACTAAAATCATTCTGAAAGCTTGCCCAAGTGTCCCCTTGGATTTGTCATTACAGGTGCAAAACAAAGTATAGGGATCCTTAATCATGTTTCTTCCTCTCAGTCTAGTCCTCCTTGGATTAGAAAAAATCAGGGAGAAGAAACCATCTGAATTCTTCTTATTATTCATCCCCTTGAGAAAAGAATATTCCTCTTATGAGTTCTCAGGTGATTTCGTAGGACTGTCACTTGAACTTTGAGCAGGTATTTACAACATTGTATGCCATAATTTTTCTGCTGAGAAACTAGAAAGTTCAACTAGATCTCTCTTACCTCTAGGGAATTTGGTGGCGGGCAGCTCTTCCTTTTACATTTTAGTGGGAGAGGGACCCTTCAGGTATGTTGAGTCATTCTGGCAATTGAAAATTTCTCAAATCTCATCACAAAATACTTTACAGGATATGTAAAATCAGACTTGAAGAATGGATTTTTTTTCTTAAAATGAATCAGTAGTACAGATATGTACCAAGAAATCTTCCATCTTTATAAAGTACTATTTCTTTTAAACAATCAATGGATATAAAATATAAATTGCTTTCAAGAAAGGTTATGTTGTCTCAACTGTATGGGGTACATAACCTGACAACCTATTAATAGATTATCATCTGAGACCAGAGGGTTTCTGAATATCTTTGGGGCATTTCTTGTATTGTTTAAACATCTTCCATGGCTAATGCTTCCAGCAATGAGTTATCTTGTAATCTCCACCATTTGGAAAAGAGTCCCTACTACATCTGACTATAAAAGTAATATTTTTTGGAGCCATCTGAAAGCAAAAGGCAAACAAGATAATATTCACTATACTGTATCCTCTCAAAGCTTAGAGGAGCTCATAACAGTTGTGTGCTTTTTTTAAAAAAAGCCTCAGTAGTTTCATAGCCTACAGATGTCAGATAATGGACAGTTTAATAATAAAAGTTGGCTGTTTTTAAATGAGCACGAATCTTTATTAATACAGAATACTTGCACCTTGGGCTAGACAACATACCCAAATATTTAGCTACCTACAGTATCTAGTGTGGTCTATGGAGTGTAGTTATTTTTAAATTCTGGAAGATTTCTTTTTAAGAAACTATCCAAACTCTGTGTTATCAACACTGATAATCCCTGAGAGACAGAATAACAATTGAAACTTTGGTGACGGCCAAAAAATCCATTGATTGGTCTTGGATACTAATAAGATGGTCTCATTGACTATGTGGGAACATCTGTGTTGTCTTCATGCCAAGAATATGGGGTCCATTAGAAGGGTCAAGATGCATTGACTCTTCTAGAAATAAAAGCCTTTCACAAGGCTATTTTAGCCCATTGGCATTTCATGAACCAGTGGTAATTAATTACGGGCAGGCAGGTAAAGTATAGTAATAAATTAGGAACTGTTTAAGAGACAGAAAACACACAGGAAGAATAAATGAATAACTCTTAAAATGGCAAAAGTTAACAGTACGGTGACGAAGCATCTGTACTGAGAATGATGCTGTTTAATGTATCTATTAAGGATTTAGTAAAGGATGTGAAGAGTAAAGTCGAAACACTTACAGGTGACATAAAAGATTAGTTAAGATTAGAGAGAGGACTGAAGAATTTCAGACAGATCCAATCAAGCTGGGTGAATGGGCATCATGTTAACAATTAATTTCAACATAATGAAGAAGCACATTGGAAAGAATACTTTGAACAACTCATCCATGTTGCTGGATTTTAAATTAACTAAGGACATGTCTACATTACGAAATTAGGTTGATTTTATAGAAGTTGATCTTTAGCAACCAATTTTTTACAGTCGATGTTGCATGTCCCCCCTCCAAGTGCATTAGTTTGGCAGAGTGCATCCTTAATACCGTGGCTAGCATCAACTCATGGAGTGGTGCACTTTGGGTAGCTATCCCACAGTTCCCACTTCCCATTGGAATTCTGAATTAAGCTCCCAGTGCCTGATGGGGCAAAAACATTGTTGCAGGTGTTTTGGGGTACATGTAGTCACTCTCTCCTCCCCTTACTCCCTGCCTGAAAGCAACATCAAACAATCATTTTGCTCCTTTTTTCCTGGGTTATCTTTTCAGATGCCATATCATGGCAAGCATGGAGCCCGCTCAGCTGCACACTGCTTTTGTGAGCATTGTGAACACCTCACGCGTTATTCTGCAGTATGTGCAGAGCCTGGCTAGGAGGTGCCAGCATGAGCACATTTGAGAGGAGGACATGGACACAGATTTTCCTGAAAGCACAGGATGCAGCATTTGGGATATCATGGCAGCATTGGGGCATGTTGATACAATAGAACTCCAATTCTGGGCCCGGCAAATAAGCACAGACTGATGGGACCGCATAGTTTTGCAGGTATGGAAGGATTCCCAGTGGCTATGAAACTTTCACATGCATAAAGCTACTTTCATAGACCTTTGTGAATTGCTTTCCCCTGCCCTGAAGCGCAGGAATACCAAGATAAGACCTGCCCTGACAGTTGAGAAGTGAATGGCGATAGTCCTGTGGAAGCTTGTGACGCCTGACTGATACCGGCCAGTTGGGAATCAATTCGGGGTAGGCAAATCTACCATGGGGACTGCTCTGATCAAAGTAACCAAGGCAATTGAGTTAGCAACCTTCTGCTAACAAGGACAGTGACTCTGGGAAATTTGCAGGTTACAGTGGTTGGCTTTGCTTCAGTGGGATTGCCTAACTGTGATGGGGCGTATTGCACATCAGAGAGGCTTTGAAGAACAGTTTCATGACTGGCCAGACTATGGTGTGACAGTTGTGTGTGTTTGTCCTTGATAAAAAGCCACCCTGTTTGGTAAATGTATTTCCTTGTAAGCTGATCCCCCTCTCCCCTTCGACCACAGCTGGCAAAGTAAATAGAGTCCCTATTGTTTTGAAACCATTCATTCATTTTTTGTTTGTTAAAATAAATTGATATCATTGACAATGCTGACTAGTAAAAGGTAGCCTGGGTGGGGTGGGCCGTACTCTGGAGTTGAGCGTCTGGGTGAGGAGAATATGGAACTTGAAGAGGAGGGCAGGCCGTTATACAATGGATGAAGCAGGGGTCTGTGCTCTAGTTGCCTTTCCTGCAGCTCCACCAGATGCCTGATCATGTCTGTTTGCTCCCCCATTAGCGTCAGTATCTCCTCCTCTGTGCTCTGATCATGGTCACTGTATGCTTTCCTGGCCTCCAGCTGAGCCCTATCAGTGTGGGAGGACTGCATGAGCTCTGAAAACATGTCATCGCAAGTGAGTTTCCCCCCCCACTTCTAATCTGTGATAGCCTCAGGGTTGGAGTTGATATGGAGAGCGTAGAAACATTTGCACCTGCAAGGGGACAAAAAGGGAGAGTAGAATTTAAGAAGATATGTTTATGAGAACAAAAGAGAGACTTTTTCACAGTGAATCAAGCAATTGACAGCAGACAGCACATGTGCTTTTTATATTGAGAGCCTGCCAGTATGGGGACAGATCACACATGACTGGGCAACAGAATTCAGTTTCCAGACAGCCATGGTAAGCCAAAGGGTATGCGGGGTTGGCTTCTTCTGCCTTCATAATATGTGGGAATGTTTTCAAACTGGAGCACCCTCCTTTCCCATAGCAACCAATGCTGGTTGTTTTTGCCACTTTAAAGGAGGGGCTGCGGGTTTCGGGGTGGATGTGCAGCACACCCTTCTCTCCCCTTTTTCCCTCCTGCCCCTGTGGCTATTCTCTGGGATGATCCCTTTTAGCCAAGTGTAAACAGCCTAGCATGACCAGGGTCTAATGTGTCAGGGATTACCAATCAGAGGGGATTACAGTTCTGTTGCAAAAATTCCCCTATTTCAACCAGGTGTCCGTGAATGATATCACTCTTCTGAGGCTGACACAGAAAGATAAAGAACGAATGTTGCATGAATGCGACCAAAACCCAGGACCATTTGCTGCCATGCTTTGTGCTGCAATGATTCCAGACTACTTGTTATTGGCTTGCCAGGGTAAAATGTCCTACTGTGGAGGATGAAATAAGGCAGCTCCCACTCCCACCCTAAAACCTTCTGCAAAGGCTTTCAGAGAACCTCCAAGAGAGCTTCATGGAGATGTCCCTGGAGGATTCCCACTCCATCTCCAGACACATTAACAGACTTTTCCAGTACCTGTACTGGCTGCAAATGCATCTCAATTCTTCAGGGTGAATCAAACATTAAACACAATTGCTTTTATCCCCTGTAGTTTAGTTACAAATTTGCATTCACCAGAGGTGCCTTCTCTGCCTTCAGGGTCTGGGAACAATACGCCTTGGGAGGGTATTGACTCCAGGGTGATGAAAAAGTCCTAGCTGCCGGGGAGAACAGATTCTCTGCTTGCCTGTTGCACACTCTCCTCTTCCTCATCCACAAAATCCTCCTTCATGTTGCGTGAGGCTTCCCCCTTGCAGGTGTCCATGGACATGGCAGTGGTAGTTTCCCCCTCTAGAATGACATGCAGTTGATCATAGAAGTGGCATGTCTGGGGCTCTGACCCGGAGTGACCATTTGCCTCCTTTGTCTTTTGGTAGGCTTGCCTGAGTTCCTTAATTTTCACAGGGCATAGCTGTGTGTCCCTGGTGTAGCCTGTATCCACCATGCCCTGTGCGATTTTAGCATATATATCAGCATTTCTTCTGCTGGATCAGAGTTCTGCCTGCACAGATTCTTTTCCCCATACAGCAATCAGATCCAGTGTCTCCCATTTGCTCCATGCTGGAGCTCGTTTGCTATTCTGGGACTGCATGGTTACTTGTTTTGCTGCGCTCATCATGCTGACCAAACAGGAAATGAAATTCAAAAGTTCCTGATGCTTTTCCTGTGTACCTGGCTAGTGCATCAGAGTTGAAAGTGCTGTCCAGAGCGGTCACATTGGGGCACTCAGGGATAGCTCCCAGAGGCCAATACCATGGAATTGCACAGTGCTACATCTACAGTAACCCAAATCTGACCCAGGAAGGTCGATTTTGTGCTATTCCCCTCGTCAAGAGGAGTACAGCAGTCAATTTTAAGAGCCCTTTAGGTCAACGGAATGGGATTGGTTGTATAGCCACGTTGCTTATAAAATCGACCTAATGCAACTAAATTTGACCTAACCACGTAGTGTAAATCAGACCTAACTAACCATTCAGGAAAAAATAACCTAGGCATCATTTTTGGACAGATCAATGAAAACATCTGCTCAGGGCAGAGCAATGGACCAAAAAGCAAGCAAACTATTAGGGTGTATTAAGAATGGCATAGAAAATAACAATGATGCTATTGAAGTGCTGTCATAGGAATCAATGGTATGCCCTTACCTGGAATACTGTGTTCAATTCTGGTCACTCTGTCTGAAAAAAATATAGCCAAAAGAGAGGGTATTCAGAGACTAACAAGGAAAATTAGTGGCATGAAATGATACCTGCATGTCAGGAAATTAGAGAGAAAGAGGGAATGCCATGAGAGATGAAATAACTAATAGTATGAAGAAGGGAAATACGAAAATCCTATTTATTGTATCATAATACAAGCATGATGAATTGGGGATTCTGTCTGTACCACTTTGGAGTTTTGGATGATTTTTTGAAATTGTGTCCTAGAAAGCCTGTAACTGCCACAAGTTACCAGGGTTGTCATGTCTCTGCCAGGCCAGACACAACGGTGATTGATCAGCACATAATGATTGTCTCTTCAAAGTAAAACACTCGCAGGGGAGAGTGACTCACAGGGGAGAACTGGGGGCCAAGAGTTCCTTTTGAACTAGGTTAAGATGAGGGAGGCTCCTGCAGAGGCAGGGAATGCAAGAAAGTGGAGAACCCCTGCTCTGTCTGTGGGAGCAAAGATTATCCCCCAAGGGTTCTCAATGGAAGGGAGAGTGTGAGTGAGGGACATTGTGTTTAGCATGTTTTAGTCTCTTGTATGATCTGTGCTCTCCTGTGCTTTATCTTTTAAGTAAAGAGCATAAAAAGCTGATTGATTAAACAGAATGTGTTTGTGTGTGGAGTGTTTCACAACTACTGTGTGGAGTTAATCTGTAAACTAGAAGCTGCATACTTTTGAGATGGAGTTCTGGAAGAGAAGGGTGTTAAATACTGGAGAGTCTGAAGAGTCAGTGCTATGCCCATAGGGGCTAGGTGGCTGGATACTGGGTTCCCACACTCAGAGGGGGTGCCAGATAGATGGTCTGACCCCTGAGATTGTGCCTAGGATCCTTGAAAGTGAAGCAGTGGCTGGACTCTGTTCAGACTCCTGCAACTTAATACGTTTCTGGGACTCCAAAGTGCAGGATCTTGGCTTCTCCTTACAACAATCCTAGTGGGTGGCCGGGAAGGAGCACTCACTAGAACCTGATAAGGACGAGGCAACAGTATTTGAAACTGAAAGGCAACAGATTTAAAGCTGGTGAAAGGAAATTCACTTACATAATGCATCATTTTAACATATGGAATCCATTGCCACAATATAACACTGAGACAAATTAGCAGGTTTATCTGAGACATAATACTGAACTCTAGATAAAGCCCTGCTGTGATCTGGCATAGCAATTCCTATGTCTGTACTATTTATGTAGCTCTTCACTTATATCTACCAAACAGTTTACAGATTAGCCTGAAAGAGTCTCTCGAGCTCTCATATGCACCAGCATGTAATCTTTTGGCCCTAAGGACATTCCATAAAACAGGAAAGATAAGAGAAGGCTGGCAGTATGAGTAGTTAACCCATTCTTCCTGCAGAAGTGACTTCAAGGGATTGATATTCAGCTAAATCTGCCCAAGCTAGGTCTTGCCACTCCAAAATTAATTCTAAGGCATAAAGTTTTGCAGCCATTACAAGAAGGCAGACATATTTTTGTTAAATGCGTCACAAATTTTGCTATCAAATTGTCTGTTTGTGCTAAGATGTGCTGTGCTATTAGTTCCATAATGCTCTGCTTTTCCAAGTACAGTAGATTGGATGGGAACTTAGATCTGGTATTTAGCTGGAAGGCTCTCTGAGAATGAATGCCCAGGTACTATTAGATATGTTGCATGCCTCCCAGCCAGGTTCTCTTGAGATAGTGGTATGAATCACCCTAGGCCAGATCCTCAGGAGGTTTTAGCCAGCAGAGCGCCATTGAATTAAATGGAGCTATGCCACTTTATAAATTCCACCAGCTCCGGATCTGCCCCGACTGTCTGGATTGATGTTCTCATCAGTGAGAAAAGGAAAATTTGTCTTTATCTGTATACTGAGTTTCTACTAATTAGCTATACCAATCTGGCCCTTCTCCATACATTGTTTATCTTGATTGCCCAAAGAATGCACCAATAGGGCTAATGTGCAATTGTTAAATATTTAACTGTTTTTGATGGCAGTAGCAACTGCAAAAGAGGGCAGATTACAAGACAAAGTTATGCCAAAATCTAGGTCTAGAAACTGGTCCATCTGTGAGCAGAGTGGGAAACTTCTTCTCTGTCTGGATGAGTATATCAAATTAACAAAACCTCATTTTGTAGGTACAGACCAACTGTATTTGTTGACTCCAGACCTATATTGTTCCAGCAGTATCTTCACTCATGCTTTTTTCCTAACTGCTATTAACTGCATAGTATATTTTTAGAATGAATTTATCAAGATTGCCTCAGTTATGAGGATGAGAGTGCAGTTTTGAGCCTTTGACTTGAAGGAATGTGTGGAAATAATTTATGTAGCACCAAGAACTTTACAGTTTGAAGAACATCGTTCTTTAAAATGACAAGCTTCCTTGAAGAGAAATTCATACACAAAACTGGCATTAAGATAACAGTTAAGTTTCTGACACAAACTGCTAAAAGAAATGTGATTAGACACTCCACTCAGTTCATAAGCATGTGTCCTCCTAGAGACTGAGAACCCCACTGGCAATCTGGCTATAGGCTACCCCAATAGGTATAACTATACATAGTGTGTAAAATATAAACATCACCTTAATATTTGTTTTTACTTGTATCTTCCTGGAGAGGCAAATAGACATTGCTTGTGTTTTGAATTAATTTCCCGTAAATTGCATTTCTGAAGCTTTGTCCTCACCTTGTACTTAAAGAGGGAGAGTGACTACAGCTGCATTTGACCGCTCTTTCACCACTATAATGGTGTAAGTACTGTGTGATTCTCAGGTCAGGATGGTATGGGAAATGATTCTGACTCTTGAAATAAATAATGATTGGTGTCTTCATTTGCTATGGAACAATGGTTCTGAACCAGAAGTACGCATACCCCTGGGGGTGCACAAAGGTCTTCCAGAGGTACATCAACCCATCTACATATTTGCCTAGTTTTACAGCAGGCTACATAAACAGCACTAGTGAGGGCAGTACAAACTAAAAATTCATACAGAAAATGACTTGTTTATACTGTTCTGAAATGTAAGTACAATATTTATATGCCAGTTGATTTATTTTATAATTACATGGTAAAAATGAGAGAGGACGCAACTTCTCAGTAACAGTGTGCTGTGACACTTTATTGTATTTTTATGTCTGATTTTAAGTGAGGTGAAACTTGGGGGATACACAAGACAAATCAAACCCTTGAAAGGGATACAGTAGGCTGGAAAGGTTGAGAGCCACTGCTATGGATTACTGTACTGTTGATGGTTCCTGCCCCAGCCTTATTATTTATCCTGATTTCTGTGTGTTCGCTTATATCACTGAGAGCAGCTTCTTTCACTGTATTTTCTGGTTCATATACTTTCTCCTTTGATTCTGCAACATGCAGTTAAACAGTTGTTTGTAATGCTAATGGTTTCCAGGAGAAATTGCAAAGCAGAAATCTCTTTTAAAGCCACCTTTCACGTTATTCTGCTATTAGTGCTGCTCACCAGACCCAGAATCTGATAAATTCTTGTCTGGAGTGCATTTTCTAAACCAGTGTCAGGGGTGAGGCAAAGCATTTTATTTGTCACAAAGAAATAACACTGTTGCACTGCTGGTTGGGGGAAGTGGATGTAAATCATTGC
Organism: Dermatemys mawii; assembly: GCA_007922305.1. NCBI lineage: Eukaryota > Metazoa > Chordata > Testudines > Dermatemydidae > Dermatemys > Dermatemys mawii. The sequence continues at coordinate 3,469,083 of ML677379.1, forward strand.
ATGATGTGAAAATCAGTGAATGGAGATAAAGAAGAAAATTAACATCTCCAGTGAAAACAAAGGAGTCCTTTATGACTCAGGAACTGTCAATGGGATACTGAGCTTTTAATTTTTAGTTCACTGGTTCAAAGTCAGTCCAATTGTGTAGTGCTTAGATTCCTGGAAACGGTTGTTTTGTGCCCGGTATATGGGTAGTGTTAGTCAGAGATCCACATCATAACTGGCACTCTGTGTTGTTTCAACAAAGGACATGGAATAAGCTTGAATCCTTGCTACTCCTTCATTTCTCTAAAAGAAACTTCACAAATCCTAGTGGCAAAGCTTTCCTGTGCTATTCGGGTCCAGAAGATAAATACAGCATTAAGGTTAGATATCCGTAAGTACTAGTACTTTGTACACTATATTTTTAGATAAATTCTTAAACTCCTAATAGTTCTACAAGTCTTCTTTAGAAGAATGGTGCAACAATTAATGCCCTAGCTAGGAAGGGAAGCTGTAAAACATGTAAGAGAGATCTCTACAGATGAATAGACATACCATACTATGTTCCCTTATTCCTTAGTTTTGGCAAGAGCAAGGAAATCTGAGCAAATACTAGAAAACTGATCAGGTTAAAAAATTCAAAAGGGGTTTCTTATTTTGGGTATTCCCTAAAGATACCTTGACCTTGACAAGTGCTGAGCACCTTGTAGTCTCTGTTGACATCAGTGCTAGTGGAGAATGGGTCTGATTCTTACAAATGGTGAGCAAAGTGTCTCCAGTTGCGTATCTCAATATTAAAATACCTACCAATCAATGGCCACTTATGGAAATTTTGTCCTAATTCTCTTATTGGTATTATTCAAGAAGCTACAGCATACCAGGACATTTTATTTCAGCCAAACAATCATTCTAAGTAAGTTAATATGAACATATATTACAGGTTTTTTAAAACTAGGACTCTGATTAGAGATCAGCTGGAACCAAACCCCATTTCTAAACACTCCTGAACTTTCAAATGCAGACATGGATCTAAAATTTGTGGCTTGGGCTAATCATTGGCTCACCTGTAGTTAATGTATACATGGATACGAGTTTCTCTATCTGCAATTGCCCATGAGAAATACCATGAAATTCATCTGCAGTCATCAGTCTTAAATGCATGTGTTTACTTATGTAGGAGTAAATTTATTACCCTAAGACTAAGGAAATGACTGTGGAAATCCATTCTGGTTTGCTTGCATGGTGTCTTGAATCTTAGATCTTCCACGAGTAGTGGGTTGCTTTCTTCTGTCAACTTAAAGCTCATTATTATGTCCTTGTGCTGACAAAATCTTATTATTAAACACACCTAGACATTTCTTTTTTTCTGGTTGCCTTTCAAGGGATGGGTCTATGCATCACTTTTGGGTATAAAACATGATTGAATTAAAATTATTGTATTATTGAAAATTTCATTGCCAACCACCACCTCACAAAGCTAACTCTTTAAATAAAAGGGACATTCCCAATTCAATCACTACCTTACCCAAAGGAAGATAAATTCAGTGCAGCAGAGGGTGCATATATGTGGTGTGTATCTTTCTGCTAAGATTAACATACTTGTGTATACAACTTTTTCTATGTGCCCATTGCCGTAACATGGATGCTTCAAATTCCTAGACAAGAGCACTCATTGTAGAATTGCTTGCTGCCATTCTGATGGACTGGAAGCAGACACACATCAAGTCACACATAGTGACTTTTTTGTTTTTGCAACAATGTAAATAATTTTTTCCTTAAGTCATTGGTTATAGGACTCAAAGGTCACCATTGACCAGTAATATTACACCAGTTACTGACGCATATGAGTTATGAGCATTTTGTGGTGATGTAGCAAATCATTTATTCTTTACTAATGTGAATTAGAGAATTTTTGGTGTCAGTAGAGAGAAAAACCTGAGGGGGAAGGGAGTAGAACAAAAGTATATATTTTAAGTAAGGCCGTCAAGCAATTTTTTAAAATTGTTTGTGATTAATTGTGCTGTTAAACAACAGTAGAATACCATTTATTTTAAATATTTTTGGATGTTTTCTACATTTTCAAATATATTGATTTCATTTACAACACAGAATACAGTGTATAGTGCTCATTTTATATTTATTTTTAATTACAAATATTAGCACTGCAAAAAAAAAAGAAATATTTTTCAATTACCTCATACAAGTACTGCAGTGCAATCTCTATCATGAACTTACAAATGTAGAATTATGTACAAAAATAACTTCACACAAAAACAAAACAATGTAGAAGTTTAGAGCCTACAATTCCACTCAGTCCTACTTCTTGTTCAGCCAATCGCTCAGACAAACAAGCTTGTTATGGTTACAGGAGATAATGGCTCTTGCTTCTTGTTTACAATGTCACCTGAAACTGAAAATAGGCGTTCACATGACATTGTTGTAGCTGGTGTTGCAAGATATTTACTTGCCATATGCACTAAATATTCATATGCCCCTTCATGCATCTGCACAACCACATTGCAGAAGACATGCATTCATGCTGAAGAGGGGTTCTGCTCAACAATGATCAAAAGCAGTGTGGACCAACTCATGTTCATTTTCATTACCTGAGTCAGATGCCACTAGCAGAAGTTTGTTTTGTGTGTGTATTTTGGTGGTTCAGGTTCTATAGCTTTCTCATCAAAGTGTTGCTCTTTTAAGACATCTGAAAGCATGATCCATACCTTGTCCTTCTCAGATTTTGGAAGGCACTTCAGATTCTTAAACCTTTGGTTGAGTGCTGTAGCTATCTTGAGAAATCTCACACTGGTACCTTCTTTGCGTTTTGTCAAATATGCAGTGAAACTGTTCTTGAAACGAACATGAGCCAGGTCATCATCTGAGACTGTTATAACATGAAATATATGGCAGAATGCGGGTAACACAGAACAGCAGACATACAGTTCTCTCCTAAGGAGTTCATTCACAAATTTCATTAACACATGATTTTTTTAATGATTGTCATTTGCCTGGGAGCATGATCTCTGGAATGGTGGTTGAAGCATGAACGGGCACACAAATGTTTAGCTTATCTGACATGTAAATACCTTTCAATGCTTGCTGTAAAAGTGCCAAACGAACACCTGTTCTCACTTTCAGGTGACACTATAAATAAGAAGTGGATAGCATTATCTCCCATAAATGTAAACACATTTTTTTCTCTTAGCAGTTGGCTGAACAAGAAGTAGGACTGAGTGGATTTGTAGGCTCTAAAGTTTTACATTGTTTTGTTTTTGAGTGCAGTTATGTAACAACAAAAATCTACATTTGTAAGTTGCACTTTCATGATAAAGAGATTGCATTATAGTACTTGTATGAAGTGAATTGAAAAAGACTTTATTTATTACTTTTTACAGTGCAAATAGTTACAATAAAAATAACAATATAAAGTGAGCACTGTACACTTTGTATTCTGTGTTGTAACTGAAATCAATATGTTTGAAAATATAGAAAAACAGCAAAAATATTTAATAAATTTCAATTGGTATTCTATTATTTAGAAGTGCAATTAAAACTGCGATTGAGATTAATTTTTAATCAAGATCAATTTTTTTGAATTAACTCTGATTAATCAAAAGCCCCAATTATAAGGTTACTAACTATAAGGGAGCCCAGCTTTTTCTTTGCAGTCTTCTCATTTTGGTCCCATCAGAAATAATATTCTTAGTGATACTTTTGAAAATACAGGAGAGCACATATGTGTACCTGTGTGGGTATTTATAAGTGTGTAAATATGGAGAGCATACTTGTGATTACATGCAAACCTATATGCTAAATCCTCTAATCCATCATTAGTATTTATTCTAACATTACAAATCAATCAGCAACTTAAAATCGCCACCACGTGTATAATATATAAATCAACCCATGACATAAATGTTTTCTCCTTTTCTGCAAAAAAAGGCATTTTCTCCTGAAAATTACATCTCCCTGAAGGTCAGGATGGGAAAGATACAATTCCTGGGCCAGTGACAGCTCTTCTCTAAATAAAAATGTCATGAATTTGAAGTAAGTCCCCTTGCATTTTTTGCTGAGCTACAAATGTGCAATTTTAACCATTCTTTAAGAATTCCCTACTTCCCAGTGTGACATAGCATCTGCATTCTAGTTTTGGGAAGAGTTGAGATAGCAGGCTTTAAAGCTGTAACATCTTTATATTTAGAGCAGCTATTTTAGCTCACTCTGAGAGGTTTTTTATGGTGCCCTCTGAGCCCTGTACAGCTGGACAATGGCAAATGCAGGGTTATGAAAAATAGTCTCCAATGTGTTTCAAATTCTCAAACTATGACTAAAATAATTTTTCTGTGCTTATACAGAATACACAACGCTGTGGTATAAAGGGGTTGACTGCACTTGTTTGTGATAATCTGCATAACTCAATGCATAGTTTCACCACTAATTAGTTATGTGCCTGTCCCAAACTCCTGATGATAAAATTTGTGCATGAAATCCTTGTCCTAATGAAGTCAATGGGGAAATTTCCACTGAGATCGGGGAGCCAGGATTTCATCATATATTCCCATGCCACCATCAAAAGTTTAAATCATTCTATTTCACCTGTGTAACTCTACTTTTGAGGACTCCTTTAAATCAGGATTTCAGAGGTTTGTCATAATATTGTGATTAGATATTATGATTAGAATGGTTCTATGCACACATACATACATAGGATACATGTGTATTTTATACACATATGTGATATATAGGAAGTACATGATGGTGAGGTATGTGGGTTTTACCAACGTGTGCAATATGCAGCACCTGCTGGCAACTTCTGTGGACTGCTTCAAATATTTTTATTTGAAGAATTCTTTTGTAGCTCTTTCAAAAATTGAAAATGTAAAATTATGGTAAGTATGAACCAGTTAAACATGAGGGTTTTTTAAGTATGTGCAGGTAAATGACCAGTTAGATAACTAGCTAGTTATTTGTTCATATAATTACTGTCAATGCTTATGTATATTATGCTGGGGGGTTTTTGTGCAAAAGACTGCTAAACCTGTATCTTTAAACTTAGATACAAATGTATAGGTATAAGCAGTCCACAACATAAAAGTATAGCATAATATTTTACAGTTGATCAAATCAGTTCTACAGTACAGTCTATGTAATAAATTATGACTAATGTAGACCATTACGTCCTCTTACTGTACTCTCTTTAAGGTAAATGCAATTAAGAGCTATTAGAAATGTTAAGATTTAACAACAGTTTTAGAATTCGTTGCAATTCATTTATTCATATTTAATCAAAGGCAGAACGATCAGCAGGCATCAGAATGCAATGAACTGTTCTACCCTTGTCATGGTCGACTAATGAAATTATGCCTGTCACTGTTCATAACTCAATAAATATAACATGCACAGCTAATCCCATTTGAAGGCTCTCTTGCAGTACCGTGCATTCCTCTTATAGGAATTGTTTTTCATCTGTACACCCTCCCATTGGGTGGGCCTCTTTTATATGAGTTAATTTTCTGGAAATAAAAATAAAAAGGTTTTCAGTGTTTTAAGAGCAGTTTAAATGTCAAGAATAAAATCATCAAATTTAATAGTCCAGCAAATGTACAATATCATTGGACTATTTCTTTTGTAAAACAGTATAGGAGGTAGGCAGATGAAACCATAATCTTCCCTTCCACTGGAAAAATGCCAACAATACCCATCATATTTCTCTCTCTTGCTATGCCTGTCTGCTTACAGAATCTATTGCATCCTGTCCTCTGCACTGTTCTCGGTGCTTGTAATAGGTATGGATCTTGCTGAACAAATTATTTGAATTACTGCACATGTTGCACTTTGAGTTACTCTCCAGATTGTTATTAAGTGAAAACATCTAAAAATGACCAATATTCAGGAGAAACGAAGGAATGAAGAAAATTCTGACATTTTAATTTTATTTCTTTGTAACTGGAGAAAATTTGAGAAGATCTCTCAGACCTACATGAAAGACATTAGACAACCCTCTTCTGTGAGCACCTACTACAAAGTATCCTCATTTACACTCTAGAAGAAATGTCAAGTTCTTTTACTTAGGATAACTCTGCTTGACAACCAAACTGTACTGGTCCAGGTGGTTTATTGTTGAAGAGAGACCTAACTTTCAGGAAATACTCACTTAACACATCTTTCCTGCTATAGCTTTGGACAATAACAATACTGGATGCCCCTGTCCATCCGACAGGCAGGCCAGTCCTGGAGTTTCAGACATAACTTCTCCTCTGTAGGTGAGCTTTCTGGGTCTTCCTTGAATCCTGCATTGTGCCAGTGAAGCAGCAAGTCCTGCCACCTGAGACTGCTACCTCCCCTCTTCCAGGCCTCAATTTTCATTGAAAAAATGACATTCCTAAAAAAAAATAAATTAAAAAAATGCAGAATTGCAGCAAAAACCTACATATTTCCATTGCTGGGGTTATCTGCATTCCGTGCCTCTACCACTCCTCCTAAAATCTTCTGTGGCTGTGGAGCATCAAGTAGAAGGAGGGAATGTGAATGTGTCTGAAATAGGTGGCTGAACCTTGCTTCCGACATTCTCTTAGCTCAGCCTACAACTATCTTTGAAAATTAAGATCAAAATTTCATCCTAATGTGGGGGGTTGTTTTATTTTTTTTAAGCCAGAGAATGCCATTTATTTAATTTCCACGAACAGTTATATAGGATTGATTTTGCATCTCCTCAGACATACCTATGAGTGTGTTGTTTTGAATTTGTTCACATAGGCACATTTGCAGATCTGAAAGCTCTGTGTCACTGCATTGCACTGAAATCATCTGTTTTTAGTGTGGAAAGCATGCTTCTGACTCTGGGTCAATGTTAATAACTAGCCTGACACCTTCCAAATATTTTGTATTGATCCATTGAACAACCAAGTTTCTCTTAATATTAATAATTAAAGTTTCCTATTTCTCTTCTCTGTATATCTAACTTGCTGCTAAGGACAGAATTAGCATAATAGGACATAAGGATTTACTGTGCAGGCAGACATTACATGACCCTTCATCTCAGCCCATGTACATTTCTCTATATATCACCTCTCTAATGGGCTATTTCCTTTAATTCCCTCTTGTCTTCCCCCAAAGCATGTTTAATTGTCTGAATTCACTTAGATCATTGCCCTGTCTCACTTGGCACATTGTTCCATATATTCACCACTTAGTGTGTGTGTGTGTGTGTGTGTGTGTATGTATGTGTATACATATGTATATACATATATGTAATACTATATATTTGTGTGTTTGTGTTTATAGATCAAGCTAAATCGCCTGTTTACACTGTTCAGATTCTGACTTGTGAGATCACAAACTGAATGGTTCATGAACAACACTGAACTGATTATTTCACCATAACCTAATATTCACCACAAACCTTCAATCTTTGCCCAAGTCATTCTTCTGCCTAATAATTTGCTCAGTATTTTAGAGCTAGATGCACCTTGGTACATCTTCAGAGCTTTGGAGCAAGGATTAAATTGGGTAATTTAATAATTTCCCAGTGATCCAGTATCTATGGATTATTGATATTATTAGATTGTAATGGCTCTTGTGAGATATAATTTTTAAAGTAGCTTCATCCTTGTCTTTAAATTTGCATATCTGGAACTGTACATACAATTTGAGAGTTTGTATGAGTGTACAAAGTCGTTTTTTCTACAAAGACTTGACTAAAACAATGCATTCCTAAAAATGTAAATTTAGAGAATTCTTCTGAAAAATGGTCCTGAGACCTAAACATGTTAACATTTAGATCAGGGTGGCAAACTATGGCCTCTGAGCTCCCGGTTGTGGAGGCTCTCCCTGACCGCTGCCCCGCTGTCCTCCCTTCCCCGCAGTCTCAGTGCGCCATGCGGGCAGTGCTCTGACCCGTAGCTCTTCCTGGTGGCTTTTGTGGTGCTGCATGCTCCACACTCCTTCAGGGCAGTGTATCTAGCTCCCACAGGCCACGCTGAGCTAGACGCGCTGCGTGGCTTGGTAAGGGGTCCAGGGCCTGGGAGTTGGATAAGGGGCAGGGTGTCTCGGGGGCAGTCAGCAGGGACAGGGAGCAAGGGGTGGTTGGTTGGGGCAGTGGTTCTGGGGGGGCAATCAGGGGATGGGGAATGGGGGGGTTGTGTAGGGCATGGAAGTCCCAGGGGTCTCTCAGGAGCGCGGGGGGAGAGGAGTTGGGGCAGTCAGGGGATAGGGAGCAGGGGGGACAGGTACGGGGTGCCCCCTGAGGGGGTAGCTAGGGTGGGGAGGTTTTGGAGGGGGTGGTCAGGGGACAAGGAGCAGGGTTGGTTGGATGGGTTGAGGGTTCTGAGGGGGGCAGTCAGGGGGCGGGAAGTGCGTGGGAGTCAGATAGGGAGTGGGGCCAGGCGATTTGGGAAGGCACAGCTTTCCTTACCCGGCTCTCTGTACAATTCTGAAACCCCGATGTGGCCCTTGGGCCAAAATGTTTGCCCACCCCTGATTTAGAATTTAGTCTGCACAATCCAGTATATGCATTAAAGCTGCATATTAAAAGGTATATAAATATTTTCTTGACAAATGTCTAGGTAAAGGAATTTATTGGTAAACATGCAAAGGTACTAGACCATAGAATTGATTAGGGCTGTCCATAATATGTGGAAGAAAATTTAAAAATCATAACAGAAGAGGTTTTTACATTCCATTTGGATTTCACAAAATGGGACAAATATAGTGAAATCATCAAGGTGTTTTATCTTCTGAAAAATGTGACCACTTAAATAAAAAAATTTTTTAAAAAATATCAATGTAGTCCTATTTTCAAGAAAATAATCCACGTTCCTGAGACTGTTCTGACAAAGATAATTTTTAAACTTTATTGTTCTTATTTAAACACATGAACAAAACCACATAAATACATGCACAAGATGGAAATACTATGTAAATAACAAAAGTCAGTGTTCATTATTTGTAAACTTGGGCAAAAAACAAACAAAACACCTGAACCCACAGAGGTCACATAGGGCATAAATTGTTAAAGCGACTAAATAGGTAAATAAGTGAGAACATAACCTAGAAGTATTGAAGGCTAATATATACTAAACTGCAAAAGCATGCAACAGTTTCATGTGTGACTAGACATCCTCATATTTCTTCCACGCATTTCTGTTAGTCAGTTTTTGCCATTAATACAGTAGTAGAGAGCTCATTAAGTCAGTCTCTGTCTGATGGAGGAATTGCAGATTTCCATTTTTCTCAAAATAACTCTTTTTTGGCCACTAAAACTGCAATCAATTTATTTCTTAATGGTAGCTAGTAATACCAACCCATTCAGTACCTCTAAAATATACAAGCTTGGAAAAGGAAAAATAGCAACATTTAATGTTTTTGAGAGAGCACTGAATATGATGTTCCAGAACACATGTACTTCTTGACAGGTATAGAAGATGTGTGAAAGGTTGGCTGACATGGGGCCAATCCTGCCTTAAAGGTTCTGGAGTCCAATAATACCTGTTTAATATCTTGTTCTGGAAGAATCACACAGATGAGGAACATGAAATATTTTTCACATTGTCAGATATCCTGCCAGGTTTCTATTGTGATGGTAAGGCTAAATTCTTTTCCCCATTTTTTGTTGAGGTTGAGAGGGTAATGCAAAGCACTAAGCCGCCTATAAAGTGACTTGTGTTTCCATATTTCTTAACATATTTTTCTAGAGTGAGAGAGTTAAAACAGACCATTGTCCCTTATCCTTCCATGAATCCTTGAGCATAACCACTGAAAGAAGGAATTGTGAGACAATGGTAGCTGATATTTGTTGCATATGTAATCAAAAGAGGCCACTCTATCATCTTGTATTATATTTTTAATGTTTGTTCATCCTTTTTCTATCCAAATTATCTTAAGCGTAGACTTGGCCTTGGTCCTGAGGCACAGGTTATCCCATAGTGATATGAGAAGAGGATTAGTAAGATCAGATGCTGTAATCATCTTACTGTGTTGCAGGATGCCCTATCTAGATGCAAAGACTGGATTTTTCCTGAAGGATGTGGGTAGCCTTATAAGGTAGCCATTTTCAATCAGGGGTCCAGAGCCCCGTGGGGGACCACAAGAAGGTTTCAGGGGGGCTGTCAAGCAGTGCCAGTGTTACACTTGCTGAGGTCCAGGGCAGAAAGCCCAAGCCCCATCGCATGGAACTGAAGCCCAGGGTTCTGAGTCCCACCACCTAGGGCTGAAGCCAAAGCCTGAGCAATGTAGCTTCGCTGGGGGCTGAAGCCTCCATGGCATGGAGTCCCAGGCAACTGCCCTGCTTGCTACCTCCTAATGTCAGCCTTGGCTTTTCTATGCAGAAAACCAGTTATTGTGGTACAGGTGGGCCATGGAGTTTTTATAGAATGTTTGTGGGGGCCTCAGACAGAAACAGGTTGAGGACTCCTGTTGTAGGGTTTATAAAAGAAGCCAAAAGGCAGAGCTAAGCTTTTTTCAATCTCAAACTAGGCTGGTGTGTATACAGAGCTACTGGAGGGGAATCACCTTACAATAGCACACATTTAGAATGCTAGACAGTATAAATACAAATCTGGTAACTCCATGTAGCCCAGGTTTTTTTATGGGTCTTGTATGACAAGAGAGGCTATTTTTTTATCCCATATAAATTGTATGATAAGCTGATTTATTTGAGCAGAGAGCAAGGGAGAAATCTTGAAAGGCTATAGGCTAATGATTTAAGTCATTCTTAGGCAGATATTCATTTTGTCTATTTATATTCTTCTCAGTAACAATAGAGGAGACACCACCACTCTACATTCTTGGAAATGACTCTTAACATATAGTACATACTTACAGAAACAATTTTCAGATGATTAAGAAATTTTTTAACATCTAAATAAGTTATTTCCTTGCATCTTTGAAATGGAAAATGCTGAAACTGAGAAGAAACTTGTCTTATGGCTATAGCCGTTGTTTGATTTTTATTCCAGTAAGTACATAAACCAGAGATTTTTTTTTCAAAAATATCAACTGCATTCAATAATGATTGGATTGATGAGGATGGATTCTTCAATAGGACAAAATTTCATTGGCATATAAACTGATTTTGTATTCTTTCTTGTTTATAGTCGTACCTTCAATGGCTAAATGACAGATACATTTTCGAAAGGAAAGAATGTGGGAATGCAATACTGTTTATGTAGAAATTTTCATTTTGTGATAATGTTACAAAAATTGGAATTTTATGTTCATTAAATAGTCCAAAATGGAGCTGCAAATAGATTTTTGTTAAATTGCCTGCAAAAATATTTTCTTTCTTTGTATAATTGTAGTATTGACTAATAGCAACACACATTTGGATATTAATAATGACAGATGAACGTGTTTGAAAATAGATCTTTGTATTCTGTTTCCGTTTTTATAATTTAACATCCGAACAGATTACTTTTAAAATAACACTTTCATACCAGTTTGCAACCTATACCGAATCTTTACGGCTGGATTATAATTGCCTGGCATTAAAAGCAGGTTAATGGAAATTCAACTCTATCACTTTAACAGTGTTTATAACATTTGGGTTTGTGAACACACACAAGGTTTTAAGTGCTTATTTAGGTGTTTTGTGAGCCCAAGTACTTATTTATGCATTCAGATCCAGAAAGTACATGCAATTTTGGTAGCCAATTCAGAAAATTGGCCCAAGATCTTAACAGTAACAAGTCCACCTGATGCTGCTATTTCCTACCGATTATTGGCTCAATTCTGCACCATTTAAAGACTATGTGGTCTTCAATGTGAGCAGAATTGGATCTTAGGTGATGGCTGCCCAATGGGTTTTGATTTAGTATATTTAATACCTCCATAGCTTATGCAGTCAAGTCCAAAATGTAGTCTCTGCTTTACAACTTTCATATACCAATATCAAATGTGTTAATAACAATTTTCTTATAACAATCTCCTTCAACTTTTTCTTTCTAATAAGACTTCACCTTCATACCTAGCTAGGGGCCTGATTTTTTTTCTTCTTTTGCACTAATGTAAATAATTGTCTTCAGAGAAGACCCTTGACTTCAGTGGGATCATTATTACCTTGACTCCCTTGCAGGTATCCTTCAACCATATGTATGCAAAACTCCAATTTACTTAAGTGGAAATTATTCATGAGTAAGGGCTGCAGAATCAAGCTCATATATGTTGAGAATAGGGGACCAGCTCCTTTGTAGTAACATCCAGAAGATGTCTGGAATTGTGAAATAAAAAGGTGCACTATGTATACTGCTGGCTTTGGGTCCCATTGTTCTTCTAGGGTTTATGAATCCAGCCTGTCTCATGAACAAAGGATATTTTGCCTACTGCCTGATCTACTTTTTGCATGACTAGGCTTCTATTGTGTATTATTCGGTTGGTGTGTCTCTGAAATAGTGAGTTTGGGTTATGTAAGAATCCCCAAGGTTTTATTTTTCAGATTAGATGGGTGAACAAAATTTGCACCCACCATCCTTCATGTTCAGGAAATAAACATGAAGACAAACTTCTGGTTCTTCCTGTTCAAGGGAGATCTTTAATTCTACTTCTATCAGCGGTGTGAGATTTTAGATTAAACGAATTAGATGACATCAAATTCGAATTAGATGACATCAAATATTGACATTTCCTGGTTTAAAACTGCACTCCCCCAGGGAAATCTCTGTTTCTTCTGTATGTCTGGAGTATATTAGTACCAAAATCATGGTTAACTGTCAGTGACTAGACAGTTAAGTAGTTTACCAAATAACTAACCACTGTAATATTACTGTAACAGAGTACAGAGTTAACAGCTGAGTCTGCACTCTGATCACTCTGCTACCAGTTAGTTCTCCAGAGAAGGATAATTGGGGGAATTAACTGTCAATAGCTAATCAGATAAATTGGGTAAGTGAAAGACCAAATTAGTCCATCAGCTGAAGACCCATTTGAAAGGCCAGAGAAGGTAGTGCTGGGGGAAAGAAGCAGGGCTAGCAGAGCCTAGAGTCAGACAGATCTCCAGGAAGGAAGACCTCTTCTCCTCCTGGGCCCTGGGAGAAGGGTTGAGGATATAAGGGATGCAGTAAATATTATTGCTGCACAAAACTGTAAAGGTGTTGGTAGAAGGAACATAAATAAGCTGTATAGGGTGGATACCCAAACAATGGAGTCTGAGCAGGTTTCTGTGGTGCAAGAAAGAGCAGACCATAACCTGCTACAATTACCATTCATTAAAGAGTGCATTTTTTCAGGTCATTGCCTTTTTCTAGTAACGCTTTGTTAATTTTCAAAGAAATGACAATACATTACATAATTTAAGTAAAGAATATGCCTGAGGTTCATTGCAATACTATTCTGTTTTACTCAGCTATGGACTTTTTCAGAATTTCCTTTCGTCTTAACATTCCAAGTGGTCAGTGACATATATCCACTACTTGGTAGTTTCCTTTCAAGAACAATTTTTATAACTTTTGGGTCACAATAGGGTTCTAAACACTATATATTCTGTGTGGGTGTATATTTTAATAGAGATGACAAAGTATAATACAGCCCACTCTAACCCTGAGATTTTATTGACTGTGCGTCTGCTTTAAATATTACTGTCCCCCCAGTTGTCATTGTTGTGATCACAGGATAATGTGTAAACACAATAATACTCCTTTATCACTGTTCATATTGATAATCAGCTAGTTTTTTCCTCTGTCTTTTCTGTCTTGCTCTTTTTGGTATTCTGATACTTCAGAAATTGTGTATCTGCACTGACATCTTCAAAAACTTGCTATTATTATTCAATAAACAATGCCAAGTGAAACTTTAATTCTCCTGTGCCCTATATTTCTAGTCATTTCTGTGTGGGCAGGCTATGGTGGGCTATAGTATATTTTCCTTTCTTTTATGAAAAGAAGGGTATTGCATTTCTTTTCAGGAATGATAGACCTTTTTACCCACTGCTGGTTCATTAAATAAGGCCAAATATTGGTGATATTTACTGAGACTGAAATGCTGACAAGAGCATATAGTTTGTTCTATGAAAATGTGATTAGCTACAAAAAGCAAGAGGCACTTCTACAAATCCTTAAAAAAAATGCTTCTCACAAAGTATAATGGTTGTTAATCGCCAGGTGTCTTAAGAGACTAGCTGCTTTTGTCACTGAATGGCCTCACTGTTTTGCTGTTGCCCCCTGATGTATTCCTGTCCTCAGAATCTAAAAGAAATCTTTGTCAAGCATAAATGGAGACGTAAGAGGATCAGCACTTTAGGGGATTTGTTAGGCAGGGCTGAAATAGAAATATGTCCAAAATTCCAGTTTGATCGGGATGAAGTACATAATCAAAGTTGGAAGTGTGTGCAATTAAAAATGAGATAAGAACATAAAGGATGTCAGTCAATTTCTCTTGAAGGATGTATTATTGTTGAAACCCAATGGAAACTTGATCCATCAGGTTTAGTTGCTAAACAGTCTGAGAAATACAAGCATTCATGGGATGATGGATAGGATAGTCAACAACAAAATTGTCCATTTGGGATGAAGAATGCTCAGAGAACCTCTAGAGACCTGCACAGTTTAACAATACAGCATGGGAGTTTACATGATATGTATTGGTCACCTATAGTCCTTGAAATGAAAAATTCTACATCTTCTTCACAAAGGAATGTCATTGCTATAGGAATACAGAGTTTATTCAATGGAATTTCCCTGGCAGTCAAGACAGTCTCTTACAGGACAGGTGAAAATGTAAGGACTACACTGTCTTATCAGCTGGGACTGCACTAGCTGTGCCAACTGAAATGGAAATTCTCAACTCAATAGTGGAACTGCAAGAGAGGGAAAGGAATAGTTGTGCATATGCTATCTGAGCATTCAAATGTGCCAGTATAAGTAAGATACTAGGCTGACTATATAATTTCAATTTTCTTGCCATTCTGTTTTGGAAAATGGAAAATATGCAAAAAATATTTTCTGGAAAAACTTGTGTGGATATTTGAATCAGGAAAGGCTCATAACGACAGTGTCATCAGTTATTAGTCTCTTTAGAATTACTGATGAGTAGGAGAGGTGTGGAAGATGATATATGAACAAGGCAAAAGAATGGGAGAAGAGACAAGTAACAAGTCAAGTAAAATACGTTTGTAACTTGTCTGATTCTGCACCTCTCACCTTGTTTAATTCTGTACAACTACATACAAAGTATATAAAGTACTATGATTCCCGTTTGGTAGCTTGTTCACCCATTTTGCACTCACTTTACACAGTTGAGGTGGACAGTAGAGGAGAATTGGAACTGTAATTGTTAATGAAAACCAGCCAGGAGGGAAATGGAAGCCATGATAGAGAAAAGCTTTGATTGAAGACGTCAGCATTTTTGTCTATAATCATCAAGGTAGAACCAAATCGGGCTTTATGCATGTGCTCTGGGTGAGACTCTGGGGACAATGGCAACTTTCCTCATGTCCCAGAACCACAAGGGTACCATTCTAGAAATGTTACCTGCTTTCTCCTGGAATTCACCTTATATTGGGGCTTTGATCAGTGGGTCTGTGGAGGCTCATTGTACCATTGTCACCATTTTCCAAGAGCTGTGTGGTGTTGAGGAAACTAGGTCCAATGCCTTAAGCCTGTTGTGGACCTTCTCCATTTCTCCATATGTGGCCTGATATGTCATGTTAATATAAGTGGCTCCATTGTAATGTGTTTCCAGTTGTTGCATTACTTTATTTAGGACATCCTGTCCAAGGCCCAACATCACACACCATCAAGTATTTTGTTTTCCATGTAGTAAG
This sequence comes from Dermatemys mawii, assembly GCA_007922305.1. NCBI lineage: Eukaryota > Metazoa > Chordata > Testudines > Dermatemydidae > Dermatemys > Dermatemys mawii. Next base: position 3,484,816 of record ML677379.1, read on the forward strand.
GAAAGTGTTATGCTGATACTTTCAAAAGAACCTAGAATACTGAAGCAAAAATATCCCACTGAAATTCAATGGGAATTGAACTTGATATTGAATCCCTTTGTGCCCCCCGCCCCTTCTTTTACAATACTGTGACAGAGTGCTAGGAACCTAGAGCTGACTTAGCACTCTGGTCACTAATATACTAGCTATTTCTCCCTAGACAGGACTTAATTGGGAGATAGGTGCTAAATGGCTTCATTAATCAGGAGGCTGTTGGATTAATGAGAACAATGAACTCATGGAAAGTTAAAGGAAAGGAAAAAAATGCAAGGGAAGGAAGCTGGTAGGTGCTAGGGAATCTCAGGATGGTGAGACCTTGTCTTCTCCCTTCTTTGAGAGTGGGCTTGAGGTAAGTTTAGTTGTTTATTGCTGCACAAGGCTGAACCGGTGTTTATAAATTGAGATGTGTCCAACCTGTTTGTGGTGGTCTGGAGAACAGAGAAGGGAGCTTGTTAAGGGACTGTGTTGTGGCCTTCAATCTCTAAGTTTAGGGTGAATTCTTTACTGTGGGACAAAGTAACTAGTCTAGGATCTGAGAAAATGTCTATTGTGCGTGAATATCTATCTATCTATAATATATATATTGATGGGGATTTTCAAAAGCGCTAGTGTTAGCTTAATTATGCTCCCATTGAAATTTATGGTAAAACTCTTATTAGCTGCAAAGGGAAGCACTGGAGTTAGGCCAACATTGAGCACTGTTTTGAAACACCCGCCACTGGTGTTGATAACTGCGTTCCACCGTATAATTGTAATTAAGGTGTCATACAAAAATATAATTGTAGCTTCATATTACTTTTTGAAGCTGTCAGCTCACATGCCATTCTGTCAATGAGCTCAGGGCATCAGCCTGATCATCCCCTTCAGTGCTTTGAAATACTTTATGCCTCATTTTTAATATTAATTATTTAACTACAAAACCTTATGTTGTTTTCCGCAAAATCCTATTGAAAAACGTTTGATGTACCTTTATGCAGAAAGTTGTTTTTCCATATGTGCACTGTCTATATTCAAACATTCGGTCTTAAACCTAAACAGCAGCTGTCTGCTAAATGATGAGCTATTTAATAATTAAAATATTTGAAAGTGAAGAATTTTTTAAATAAAGATATTTTATCTGTTTGAATCTGAGTCCATATATGTACACAAGCTTTAGCAATTGCTCAACTTTGATACTAAGATTTTTTGATTAGGTAGGTGAGGACTCCT